>ML109494.1:62610-114929 GCA_003697995.1 Taxidea taxus jeffersonii | reverse complement strand
GTTTGCGCCGGAGAGTGCGCGTGCGCGCCCGCCGGCAGACACTGCACGCCCGCCGACACCGCGCGCACCCGCAGACCGCGCGCGTCCGCAGACCGCGCTCAGAGAAAATCGTGCGTCATCAGTCCCGTCTCACTGGCTTCTGGGAGCGCTCCGAGCTCACCCAGCCTGTGACCAAGCGTCTCTGTCTCTGGCAGAGTCCCACCTGGAGTCTCCGGACCCCGTAGATCCCTGAGCTCTCCCAGGTCGGAGTCTCCCCGGATCTTGTGGGGACCCCTCGCACAGAGCACCGGCCAGTGCCACAGAGCACCGGGCCGTGTCACAGACCACTAGGAAATCTCGGCTCTGTCTCCGCAGCCGACTTCCCCGCTCTAATACCTGTGAGCTCTGCGACACTCAGACACCCCCGATCCTTCTGTGACCCCGTGGGATCTGAGTCCACGTTGTCCCCGTGAGGTCTTCACCCCAGTTTAGCCTCTGGAGTGATGTCCCTCCGTGGAGCAGACTTTTAAAAGTCCTGATTTTGTGCTCCGTTGCTCCGCCCCTTGCCGGGAGCCAGCCCCTCCCCCTGGGGTCTATCTTCCCGTCGCGTTGGATTCACTTCTCCGCTGGTCCTACCTTTCAGAAAGTGGTCGATTTTCTGTTCCTAGAATTGTTGTTTTTCTTCTCTTCGATCTCCTGTTGGATTTGTAGGTGTTCGGAATGGTTTGATAGGCTATCTAGCTGATCTCCTGCTGGCTGATGTCGTCTCAGCCTCCTACTTCTCCGCCATCTTGACTCCTCCCCTCTGATTTGGTCCTTTTAGCTGTGATGACACATGTCCATTCTCGATTATAAGGAAGAGATAATATGATTTATTATTACTTGTTTACTTAGGATCTATTTCCCCTCACTACTTAAGCACTGCACAATAGGAAGTTAGCTGCCTAGGAATTTAAATTTATTAAAGCTGTTAGGTCAAGAATACAAATTCCAGGGATTATTATTGTGCCAGATGTCTCCTGCTCAAACCAAACACTGATCACAGTTATGTAGGACACCATGTTTAAGTGGAATAGGAGTGATGGTATGGATTTCCACTAAGCACAGCTACCCCAGGGACACTTTCAGAAAGAGGACTAACTTCTGGCTTCTGCATCATGGGCAAACAATCACAGAGAAGTTGTGATATTTCAGACTTCTGTTGTTCTTAATTGTGTTCTTTTATTTTACAAAATTTTGAATTTGTTCATTCTCTAACACTGTCTTCTAGATTTAGGATGCTTCTCGAGAACTGAATTTTCAAGAAAGCTGGATGATGCAAGTGTTTTAGTGGACTATTAATTACAATAGTGTTGACAGTGAACCAAGTGAGTTCATCTAAGTGGGTTCACCCTAGACAATGTTATTAAAATCAATTATTAAATTACTTTGATGATTGACAAAACAAGTCATTGATAAGAAACCATTACAGCTATGTTCAATAATTGCTGTTATAATCCAATAGATTAACATTATGTTTTCTATTCCTGCATAACAATATTAGTACAAATTTAGCAGCTTAAAACTACACACACGTATTACCTCTCACAGTGGGTCAGGAATCTGGACACACTTAGCTGAGTCCTCTGTCCAGGATTTCTCACAAGGCTATAACCAAGGTGTCAGTCAGGGTTAGGGTCTCATCAGAAGCTGGAATCCATTTCTGACCTCATCTGACTTGAAGGCAGGATCCAGTTTCTTTGGGCTATTGGACCAATAGCTTCAGTTCTTCCCTGGCTATTGATTGGAGATTGCCCTCAGTTTCTTGCCTTGTGGATCTCTTAATATGGAAGCCTATTTCATCAGCCATCAAGAGAGGAGCCAGAGGAGAGAGCCTACTTGTAAAATGGAAGTTACAGGGGCACCTGGGTGGCTCAATGGGTTAAGCCTCTGCCTTCGGCTCAGGTCATGGTCTCAGGGTCCTGGGATCGAGTCCTGCATCAGGCTCTCTGCTCAGCAGGGAGCCTGCTTCCCCCCCCCTCTGCCTGCCTCTCTGCCTGACTCTCTGTCAAATAAATAAATAAAATCTTTCTTTAAAAAAAAATGGAAGTTATAGTCTTATGTGACATAATCTTGAAAGTGACACCCTGCTATCTTTGCTGTAATTTATCATTGAGAAGCAAGTCATGGGTCCTGCTTATACTATGGAGAAAGTATTACACAGAGACAAGAATACCAGTAGGGAGAGATAATTGGGAAGCTGTTTTAAAGTCTGTCTGCCATGAAAATATTGAGTAAGAATGAAAGATTTGATATCTTTAAAAAAGATCCTTTAAAAGTTTAGGTCTAAGCCATAAAAAGGGAGGAAAAGACCTTAGTGGCAGAAGCTCAAAATAAAATTTTCCTGCAGGAGTAAGAAATCAGTAAAATATAGATGATCTTTAATCAGAGGGAAAGAATATGAAGAGAGATTAAGTTAGTCTTTGGAGGGGCGCCTGGGTGACTCAGTGGGTTAAACATCTGCCTTTGGCTCAGGTCATGATCCTGGCATCCTGGATAAAGCCTCGCATTGGGCTCCCTACTCAGTGAGGAGCCCACCTCTCCTTTCCCCTTTTCTCCTCACCCGCTCATGTCTCTCTCTCTCTCTCTCAAATAAGGAAATAAAAGCTTTAAAAAAATAAGTTAGTTTTGGGACGCCTGGGTGGCTCAGTTGGTTGGGCGGCTGCCTTCGGCTCAGGTCATGGGATCGAGTCCCACGTCGGGCTCCTTGCTCGGCAGGGAGCCTGCTTCTCCCTCTGCCTCTGCCTGCCTCTCTGTCTGCCTGTGCTTGCGCTCTCTCTCTAACAAATAAATAAAAATAAATAATAAAATCTTAAAAAAAAATAAGTTAGTCTTTATAAATGAGTAAGAGCAAAGCAAACCAGAGGAATTCAATTCAGTTCAATGCGTATCTACTGATATGTAACTTGTTCTCTGCTTATGTGCCATGGAGAGTGAGGAGAATGTAGGAGGACAAAAAGATGAAAATAAATAATGCAGGGCCCTTTTCCCTAAGTTGTTTATAACACTAGCAAACATTTATATTGATTTTATCCTAAGCCAGACACAAATCTAATAACTTTACATGGATTATCTAATTTAAGCTTTAAAACAAACCTATAAAAACAATAACACGTATTGAGGTGTTATTATTGTTCCCATGAAGAAGGGAAAACTAAGACACAAAGGGCTTAGTGATTTGCTCAAGGGCACAGAGCCAGTAAATGAGGGAGTGTCACTCCAAAGTCCATCAACTGGACCAGGAGTCCCCAGGGGCCAGAGTTGAAAAGTTACCTGCTTTTGTAAATAAAGCTTTGTTAGAACACAGACATGCCCATTTGATTACATGTCCATGACTGCTTTCATACTATAATGGCAGAGTTGAGAAGTCGCCCCTATCACCTGCAATGCCTAAAATATTTACTGTCTGGCCCTTTATAGAAAAGAATTGCCAGCCCTTGCTATGAATCAATATAGCATAATACCTCTTTGGTAAAGAGACAGACATATCATGTACTCAGAATTCTAGGATATGAGATGGAATATGAACTACATAGTGGTACAAAGAGAATGGAAAAATGTTACTATGCGGGACGCTTGGGTGGTTCAGTTGGTTAAGCGGCTGCCTTCGGCTCAGGTCATGATCCCAGCGTCCTGGGATCGAGTCCCACATCGGGCTCCTTGCTCGGCAGGGAGCCTGCTTCTCCCTCTGCCTCCTGCCTCTCTGTCTGCCTGTGCTCTCGCTCTCTCTCTAACTAATAAATAAATAAAATCTTAAAAATTTTTTTTAAAAAAGTTTTTTAAAAAAAACTATGTCTTTCCTGATTACAATGGTGGTGAGTGGCGGTAGGTGGTAGGAGAATAGGGGTATGGTTTAAGGTTCTTAAAGGCTACAAATGCTGATATAATTTCCTGAAAAGTGGAAATAAGAACGGCATAAGAGAGACTAAAGATATGATATAGCTAGATTCAGTAGTTCAAGGAAAAAAAAAAGAAATTGGAAGAAAGATGTGTGTCCTACAGTGTTTATAAGTAAATAGTGACTGTTTATGCAAATAAACTAGTAAAATCTAATTAAACGTCTTGTCTTTTTAAAAAGTCAGTTTCACCTCTAAACTTCAACACTTACATGTAAAGTAGTTTTTACCAATAGAATCAAGCAAATAATAGGGAGAAGTCACATAAGTTTGAGAGTTCAGTTTGCTTTACAAACATGAAACTATCACTTGAGTCCAAAAAAAGCCCCTGAAGACACTAGAATAAAGCTGGGGACGGGGGGGCGGGGAGGAAGCTGACAACTTGAAGCCAGCATGTTCTTCATGGCATTCATCTGTACCTGCCTTGTTTGATTTCTTGAAGTTTTGCTCCTGCCTAGATTTTTCTTATTTTTCCATCATTTAGCTGATTCTTACCAATGGGTACAGCAAGGCAATAGGCTTACTCAAGACATTTAAAATTGGGTGAATATCTGCTTTGATCTTTTGTTCATCTTTGTGACTTGTTAATCGTAATGATTGGATTGAAAAGTTGACCTTCTGTTACGTCTGACATCAGGGTCCGCTGGTAGGTGTTACGGGCCTCAAACTGAAATAACCACCCTCCAGTGGGTTTTCCTTGAAAATGTAACTTATGTCTCTGACAGTAAACATCACACAGAAATAAAACAGAAAATTTAATAAAATAAAGACGGTTTGACTATCTTTCTCTAGAGCTTCAGAAATAGTTCAGTGTTTCATAAGCAGTATGTGGCATAGCATAGGCACAGCTAAAAGATTGATAGGCATTCCACTGCTCCAAGATTTCCCTGGGTGAT
Organism: Taxidea taxus jeffersonii; assembly: GCA_003697995.1. NCBI lineage: Eukaryota > Metazoa > Chordata > Mammalia > Carnivora > Mustelidae > Taxidea > Taxidea taxus. The sequence continues at coordinate 110,119 of ML109494.1, read as the reverse complement.
CATAGCTGTGGAGTTTCACTGCTTGCCGAATTGTTATTACACGATCCCTGCCTTTCCAGCCTATTTTGCTATCACTTATGTTCTTCTAGTTTTAATTCTGATTTTGTTTTTGGCAAAATAGAAATAAGTTAAATGGGGTTGAAGATACTTGGAGTCAATTGAAGTCAACTGCTGTTAAATATGTATGAAGGTTACAGGATCAGAGCCTCACTTGCCAGAAGGAAAAAAAAAAATCTCTTATTTTGCACATTTTCTGCCTGTAGGCATTTTTAAAGAAGCTCCTCAGCATGCCCCAAGCTTCGCCTCAGCTACGTTCATTCCATTTCTGGTCACACATTTCTGTTCCTTAAATATCATCCCCATTTCAAATTGTGCCTAAAAACTTCAGGTACCCTTTCTGACAAGGCAGATGTTAATTGAATTATGTAAGTTCTGCATTCTTACCTGTTTCTAAATCTTTCAGGATCTCTGTCTATTTCACTGTAAAATGAGGAAAGCACAAGTTTTCCCCAGGAGGCCTGCATTTAATTCCTTATTAGAATCTTGTTCCCCAGAACTACATGAAAGCAGGAGTCAGAAGAATGACTGACTGAACCACTCAGTTGAACACTTCGATTTTCTTCTAAGAAATGAGATATTAATGGTCTGTAGAAGGTGCTAAATACAGACCTTCTCCACTAGAAACAGAAGGCTGTTTCCATTTGCATTTATTTCTGTCTTCCATGGAAAAGCCTAACTTTAGTATTAAGAAAATTCCTATAAGTACAAAAACTATGAGAAATATCATAAAGCATCAAAAGATGAATCAAAGGGTCAGGCTTGGGTAAAAAAGGAAATAAAACCCCACTGAGGGACAACATCATGGTGGACTGGTTAGGGCACTCACTCTCCCAGTGTGCATTCTGCCTCATCCTGTAGGGTCCTGGTTTCCCCAAGAATAAAGCAAAGAATCATCACATTTTCTCTTAATCTGCCAGACCTTATCAGTCTATGTGAGTAAGAAAATTTCCTTTTGTTCATCTGCCAAAATTTTAGATGCTATATTCTATGTTGGAGAAAATGTTATATTTTCAAATAGTGATTTTTCTCTCTATATGCTCCTTTTTATGGGGGGGGCAGATGTCTCCTGTGAAAGGATTAAACATCTCTGTTGCATTGATATCATATTATTTGCTTTCAAGCAGAAATGATGTTTGTTCCTTCTGAACAGAAGCTTCAAGGACCGTCTCATGGCTCTGCCATGCTCTCATTTCTCTCTGCCAAGAGATAAGCAATGCTGTAATAGGAACTGTTACAAATGCCTGGGACCCAAGTTTTTGTAAGTACAGGAAGAATGTAATATGGGCAAGAGATAAACTCTTATTGTTGTCAGCTGCTGAAAGTCAGGGGATGTTTGTTACTATAGTATAACTGAGCCTGAACTAATACATATTATTTGGAAAACTCCAAAATCTTTTACTAAACCCAGCAGCAGTCTAATTTAAAGTATTTGCATCGGCCTCATCCTACACACTTTGTTAAGTGTGATCTCTTCTTAACCACTCATCCATGTATTTATTTAATCAGTCGTTCAACAAGTGTATCTTATGTCTGGAGTGCTTGCCATGTATCTTGTACGCTGCGAAAAAATTTGGACTCAAGGTTTCAGTGCGAGCCTTTGGGAGCAGACAATCTAGAGAGGAAGAGGAATATTAAATAATCACCCAGGGGTGCCTGAGTGACTCAGTTGGTTAAGTATCCAACTATTGGTTTAGGTTCAGGTCATGATCTCAGGTTCCTGGGATCAAGCCCCATGTTGGGCTCTCTGCTCAGTGGGGAGTCTGCTTCAGATTCTTTTCCTTTCCCTCTGTCCCTCTCCGTGCTCATGCTCACTCTTTCAAATAAATAAGTAAATCTTAAAAAAATAAATAATCACACAAATACAAAATTACTAACTGTGCAACAAATACGAAGGAAAAGTAAAGGGCTCAGCAAGAGAGTGCAACAGGGCATTGAGTCAGATTGGGTGGTCAAGGAAGTTTGTGCTGTGGATCAAAAGCTGAGACCTGAAGGATGAGTAGAAGTTAGCCAGTAGACCAGTGCCCCAGGTAAAGAGAACAGAAAATGCTGAGGCTGTGCAGTGGGAAAGGATTTGATGTTGGGGGAATGGGAAGAAGGTTAATATTGTTAGAGCATGACAAGTGGTGGGGGAGAAGAAAAGGCAAAAGTGGAAGGATAAGCAAGATCACAAAAGGCCCTGGAGGGTGGGTAGCCACATGCTCCAGCTTGTCCCAGACAGTCCTAGTGAAGGCGATTGCCACATTTAGTAAGACCCTCCCTTTCTCTGTCACGGTGCCTCCACTTGGATGGTAAATTATATGTCAGGCACTGTAAACATTCAGATTTTAAGCCAGGGCATAAAGGGAAAATCTTTTGGAGGAGAGTGAGTTAATTGTGTCTTTTAAAAATATAACAGGCTGGGGGTGCCTGCGTGGCTCAGTGGGTTAAAGCCTCTTGCCTTCGGCTCAGGTCATGATCCCAGGGTCCTGGGATTGAGCCCTGCATCAGGCTCTCTTCTCAGCGGGGAACCTGCCTCCTCCTCTCTCTCTGCCTGCCTCTCTGTCTGCTTGTGATCTCTGTCTGTCAAATAAATAAATAAAATATTAAAAAAAAAAAGATAACAGGCTGCTGTATAGAATATGGCAAGAGTGAAGAAATGGAGACCAGTGTGGAGGCTACAGACATGGCCCAGGAGAAAGGTAGTGGTGGAGATGGAGAGAATGAAGTTACATGAGCTGTATTTGTAATGGCAAACCACCATGAAGTTCTATCATTTTCTTTGTTGCTAACCACAGGAGCACGATGTGCACCTCAGAAGAAGAAGAAGAGGTAAAACCATCAACATTTGCTTTAGGTTATCCCTATGCTAAATCCCTCTGCCTTTACTTTTGGTTTATCTGCACCCTTATGAAAAATAAACAGATGGTTTTACATAACACATCAATATTTTATTTTCTGTGGACCATTTTGGCTGCTTGCATCTCCATGTCCTCCTTGTCTCTCATTCCACTTCTTTCCTTGGCCTCATCTTCTTCTTCCACATCAAATTCCTTTTCAAATCCTTTTCTTCCTCTCTTCTATACTTCCCTTTTCTCCTCTCCGAAAATAAGGACAAAACAGGAAATACTTGGTGTATAGAAAATCAGGGGAAATGTACCTATTATATCAACAGTTCATTTTTTGTTTATACTTTATACTTCACTAAATAGTATATAGAGGTACTTTGTATGAATAAATTATTGACATGATTTTCCCCCTATTTATTGACCAGCTTCCCATCCCATGATGTGAGAAATGTTTGAAGCCCACCCAATATACATTGTCTAGAGGTAGGTGGAGAATTAGGGCAAGATGTATCCTCTAGGAATGTGAAGACAGCTTTCTGGGTTTCAGTTTCTCCACCTGAAAGAACATAATGCTTCAAATATGAGGTCCACGAAATATCTAGTTTTATGACTCTCTGATGTCATTTCAATACATTACTCTGAAGGTTATCACAAAATACTCCAGAGATAGGGCACGTTCAAGTACCAGAACATAATGACTCTGGTCATTCAGTTCAGGTCTCAAGTTTTTCCATTTTTACTGAACTGTGTATTATTCGTGAAAAAAGCTTATCTCACAAAGACAAGTCAATCAAATGAGAATAAAATGTGCCTGTCCTTCAAACTGAATAAAGGAAAAATGCTGATTGTTTTTTGGCGGTAGTTGGAAACCATGAACCCATTTGCTCCATGACAACTCAATTAAGCATTCTTAGGAATGTCAGCCAATCAGTGACAACCGCAAGCGTCTGATAGTCAACCAATCAGCAAGACTCTCACTCTGGCACCCTTGCTTCCACACAGATGCAACCAATTCCTAAACACGCCCGCCTTCCCCAACCCTATATAAGATCAGACATTCGCTTTGACCGCACACTGTTCCTTCTAAGTTTGGCTTTCTCTTAGGTAGCAAGCAATATATTCAGGTATTAATTCATGGCTTTTTCCTTCAAGATATGGAATTTCTGGCATTTGCTTCAAAACCTGTATCTGGAGTTGCTTTAAAATTTCATGTAATTGTATTCTTCTCAAACAGAGGCTCTTAGTTAAGTATGGAACCAAGTGTGGTGTCAAAGTTAAACTAACGTTTATTACTATAAAGACCCACATTTAAAAATCCTCAGTCAAAGCAAGTGTTTAAAGTTTTGACCCAGAAAATACAAAAACACCATAATTGAGAGGGCAGACTTCTAGGAGTTTGGGAAATGTGGGGCAGCAACATGAACTAGCTTTGTGCAATTGTGTTATTTTTGCAAAGAAAGTATTCTGGCAATCTGTTTCTACAGGGCAGGAAATACATGGAGCCTAGGAGCCGGGAAGGAAGTAAACCGCAAGTGATGGGGATAGGATTTTTGGAAAGCTCTTAAGTATTCCAAACTTCCCAGCTTATCTTCAGACATATGAGTCTTTTTTTTTTTTTGAAGTATTTATTTATTTGACAGAGAAAGAGAAAGAGAGAGAGAGAGAGGGGAATAGAGGGAATACAAGCAGAGGGAGAGAGAGAGAAGCAGGCTTCCCACTGAGGAGGGAGCCTGATGCAGGGCTCTATCCTGGAATAGACACACTTGGGATCATGACACTGAACAACTGAGCCACCCAAATGCCCCGACATATGAGAATTTTTATGCTGTTTTAATTTCCACTATTTATTTCTTCTTGTTTCTCTTTCATTCTGCAGTAGCATCCTTTCTGGAAATGTCAGCCTGACAGAAAGGGGGATGTTCAGTGAGTCTCCCTGAGGACCAACTCCTGAGGGGGTGGGAATGGGAAGTAAAAATTCATAGGGAATGTTAAAGTAATGTGAATTTAAATAACTATGAAATGACTTCTACCTTTCAAGTTAAATATAATATTCCCTGTAAGCAAATGTGTTAGGAAATGGTCACTCTCATGTTCTTCTGATGCAAATATAAAATAATTAGTTTTCTAGAGGATAGTTTTGTAATATTTATCAAAAAGATTTAAAACATGCATAGCATCTGAGCCAGTGAAATTTCCTGTAGGGCTGTATCCTAGGGAAATGATAATAGATATGCATAAAGTATATGTAGAAGGATGTTTTTATAAAGAATAAGGGCTTGAGAAGACCTACTTCATAGGGCTAACAGTACTTATATCTGCACTGTGGAGTTAAGGATTTTCATATCTTTTTAAAATTTTATTCTTGTGGTAAAGAAAGAAATATGTTTCAGAAAAAACAAATTCAGGGAGAGTTTATGTCCCTCTCAGGTAACATTTTCCTTCTGGAGACAATAGCCGTCCTTATCCCACTGATGGTAGGGGAGTAACCTCAACATTGGGAATTTTATGTCAAATAGGAGGTGAGGGTTTGCCATGGGAGCAGATGGTAAATGTGCTAGAAATAGCAGCTTGATCTGTTTTGTGGCCTCACTCTGCCGTTCATACCTGTGCTCAGGACTGGTGGAGGACGTCTCTGGAGAAAATAGCCTCTGTAGAAGAAGTCCGTAAGAACCCAAGATAAAAGACACAGGAGCTCACATTACACTTGCCTAAGGCCCCGGGAGGCCCACTTTCTATTTTTCTCCCTGCCTGCTTTCTTTCAGGCTCCTGAGGTCTTCCAGCCTTGCGGGGTCTCACTTTCATGGTTGGGTTAACTCCCTTTCCAGTTGGGTATTTTTCTTTGCCGCCATTTCCTTGGTTCTTATTTCTGAGGAGTCATTAAGCTACATGTGCAAACCATATTTAGGGGCTATGCAGCTGCAGAGGCCCATGGATATTTAGTGGTGAACAAATCTCCACATTTTTAAAGCTCAGCTGTTTGAAACATGCTGAATGCAAAAATCATTGGTGAGTTACAATATGTTAAATGACTCTAATTAAATGCCTCTATATTATGACACAGTTCATGATATTTCATTGTGAAAATTAAAGCTGGAACACCTAGAGCAGTGAGCACTATATTCCTTATCCCCTTATATGGTACCGAGGAAGAATGGCACCAAAGCAACATTGAAAGATAATTGTGTTATAGGAAGAGGTTTATTATTTGGATTCTTTTAGCCTCTTTATAACCTTTAGCAAATGATTTTTGTACAATGTTGTACATTGTCTCCATGGTTTTCATCTATTTGATAGAAGAATGGGGAACAAATTACATTTAAACAAAATTTCCAGCAGATGATAGTGTCTAGATAACTGGTCTGTTGTTGTTTTTCCAATTTGGGTGTTTTACATAAAGCAGTTGTGAAAACAGGACATGAAATCCTAAACTCTCATTGAGTTCAGCATAAAATTGGCAGCTTGGGTGAAGAGCTTCCTGGTCGGTTATTAAAGCACACTTTAACTTTCTCATTTAAAGAAAAACTTCTGGAATTTCCTCGGATCTCTTATTAGTATTTCCCTATTTTGTACCTATAAACCTGTATTTGTTACAATTGTCTTTCTTTTGTGCATATTGGAGTTTGGCTCTATCCTTAATTAAAAATGTCAGTTGGAAGATCAGCTCTTAATAAATTCCACAAATGATTGAAATTTTCAACTTCTTCTTAAATACAAAGCACTGAGATTGATAATTTGCTTTTCAGTGTGGCTAACTGATAATATTCTATTAAACTCTAAGTCATGGGGCTGATTTGACAAAGTTTTTAGTGCAGTAAATTATTTAGATAGTCATTCTGCTTGGGTAAGGACCATAGTGTTCAGCTATGGTGGATGATAAATGTTCTGGATTCTGGTCCTGCTGGTGCCATTGGCATTCCGAGCTAATCTTTTTATTTTTGTGTCCTCAAGGAGAAAGTATGGCTTATGAACCCAAACTTGTCATCAAGGATATAGAAAGAATAAACAAAATTATTGTGAAATGCTTTATAAATAGAGGGTGGTATTGCTTGCTACATCCTGAACCTGATACTCTGGTTTAATTCCAGACTGGAAACCAAAAGTTTTGCCTCAACTGAGCAAGCTGGCCCAAACCCCACTTAAACCCCACTTAAAGGGGTTCCCCACTTAGATTTCCCTGGGATACTTTTAAGATCTACAGGTGCCCAGTCTCTACACTGAATCAGGGTATCTAAGGGTAAGAGGGTTCATGACATCTCTATGTGTGATTCTTTATTTCCTTTCAATTTCCTGCTCACTATCTGCCTAGAAGGGTATTACTGTTCTATATGTGTTCTTTTGTTTACTCTCTAGAACACTTTGATTCCTATTTTGCAGATGAGAAATAAAGATTTAGGATGCAGATGTTTCAAATTTACCAGGGTCACAATTTCCAAACATACAGCCAGAACATAACCCAGCCCTCTTGGGCCCCAGATCCCAGATCTGTTCCTCTGCTCTTCTGCCTCCATAAGCAAGAGCTGATATGCCTGGCAGAGGGAAAAAGCCTGACAAGGAATTGGAGAAAAGCAGCAGGGTCTTCTTACTACACCAGTTCCATCTGTTTTCACCTGGGTTTCAAGCTCCTGGGGACTGACTGGTGGAGAGTTTTCCAGGAAAGGCAACCTCTGGATTGACTGTCAGTGAGTCAGGTTCCCACCATTGCTTATCTTTGCTACCTTCTGCAACTCTGGGTAGACAAACTAAAGGTTCAGAACAGATGCCATTTGAACACAAGGTTCTGTTTAAGCAAGATATTTCCATGCATGGCCAATGGTAACAATGATTTGCAGATCCGGTTTCAAAAGATTCTGCTAAAATGAAAATCCCATAGAACAGATGGAATCCTAAGACTCTGTCCATAATGTAGTAAATATTTATAACAAAAACTTTGTTCTGTTGCTCACATTTGTGCTGTGATGGCACTTGAAGGCAAAGAGGAATTTTTTTAAAAAGGCATTTATTTGGTTTTGAAAAAGATGTGCCTATAATTTTTGGTTTAATCATAAGTCTTCCCAAAGAAAGGAAGATGATTGTCAGTAGGGGCTCAGCATTTATAGAGCAGAAGGTAAGAGTGAGTGTGAGATAAATCTTTGCTAATAACTAGGGAGAGAAGGAGCACTGAAAAGGGAAAGCCTCAAGTGGAGAAAATGTCACACAATAAAAAGGCATGAACTTTGTCATTAGAAAAATCTGTGTTCCAGTCCTGACTTTGCCTTATATAAACATTTATTTATTAAACGAGTTCTAGTCCTGTCAAGATACAGAGTTCAGCATCTAGCCAGATACTGAGTTCTGCATTAGGCATACAGAGATAAGTAAGGAATGGTTCCTGGGAGCACACAATCTAGAATATATACAAATTTTAAAACATTTAAATTGATGATGGCTAAGCACAATGACAATGCCCTTTACTGGGTACCAAAAGAGGCACAGAGAAGGAACATCGAAAGTCAGAGGAAGGGGGCAGACTGGGAAATGTTGTTTATTGGTGACTTTGGGTGAGTTACTTTCAGGAAGCATCAGTTTTCTCGAGCTGATAATACTTATCTTGCTGGATTGTTGTGAGAATTAAATAAGCCACATATGACCTACCATGATACCAGGCAAACAGTAGAATTTCTATGAATAGTAGATGTTCATCATATGATTGGTTGACAAAGAGGATATTGACATGAAGGACAAATGGGTCAAAGAACAAGAAACTCTAGCAGTGGTTGGAAGAGCCACGTGCTTTGCTCGTTAAGCTAGGCATCCATGTCTCTCCTCTGTGCTCTGTAAGTACTGCACAGTACTCTTTAATTCCATGAAATCATGGGCTTCTTGGGGATAGACACAACTCTGTCTTATGAACCACCCTGTCTCCAGGATTTAGCCTTGACCCTAGCATGTGCTAGTTTCTCCAACAGGTTCATGGAGGGAAGGACATGGAAGATAAAGAAAAGATGGAAAGAGAAACAAATAAAAGGAGGAAGAGAGACTTCGGGAAAAGTCATTTTTCAAGGATGCTACATGCTGTCCCCTCACCCTTATTTCATGTTTCACAACAGCATCTTCCATGACCAACTCATTATTCCATTATATGTCATTCTCTAACCTGACATCATGCACAGTCTCAATCCTGAGTTCCTTTATCTTCCTTTTCCCTCCTTCCTAGGAGGTTGAAATTCTAGCCATGCTACTTACTGAGCTGTATGCTGTTACATAAGCCTTTAATCTCTTTGAGTCAAGTGAGGATAAATCCAGTTAAACATGGCAGATTGAAATATGCATTAAGTCCACTTACCTCTTCTTAATATTCTATTATAATTACAGTGAACATGTTTTAAATGGGAGAGGTGATAAACTTAAAAGAACAAAAGTGACAGCACAGAATAATGGTTAAAAGTTTTTGAAAGTTTGTGGCTCATAGAAGAAAGATAATTGGGGATGCCTGGGTGGCTCAGTTGGTTAAGTGGCTGCCTTCAGCTCGGGTCATGATCCCATTGTCCTGGGATCGAGTCCCACATCGGGCTCCTTGCTCGGCAGGGAGCCTGCTTCTCCCTCTGCCTCTGCCTGCCTCTCTGCCTGTGCTCACTCTCTCTCTCTAACTAATAAATAAATAAAATCTTAAAAAAAAAAAAAGAAAGATAATTGGCTGAAAACTCAGCCTGCAGAGGGGAAATCAATAATGAGCAAGCTGACTCATTACACTGACTTGCAGAAATGGTCAGACATTGTAGGTACCTTTGAAGGCAAAGGTGTGGGTAAGGCTTAAGAGAGAGACAGACAGACAGACAGAAAAAAAACAACACAGAGACATGGAGAGAGAGCCAAACCTCCAGATTTCCTTCTTGGTCTGTCCAGTCAGGTTACTACTCCTTCTATGTCCTTGACCAAAATATGAATGTTTCCTCTCCGAAGAGCTTGAACCAGAGGTGTTCTGGAATTGGGATGCCAGGAAGAGTTAAGTGAGCTATAACATCATGCCAAAGTTGGGAAAAATAAGTCAAAGTCTACATATTGGTGTGTGATGGTTCCCCCCTGCCTAGCCTTCCCTCTCCCCTACTGCTACTGGACTCCTGGCAGCCAGGCCTGTGCCATAAGGAAGGGGATTGTAGGACTCCATTCAAGGAGGCTCAGCCAATAAGAAACACCTACAGACCCTTATTCAGGAGTCTTCTAACAAAATGGCATAGTCCCTACAGCAAATTCTCCTGGTTGACAATTCTCATTTACACACACACACAAAAACTCCAGCCAGCATTTCGGTGCCTCACTTTTAAATAAATACAGGCATCTGAGAATCCCAAGACATTCAAGGACATCTACTAATTTGAAGGATAAAAACAAAAGTAAGAAAATGAAAAAAAAAAAAAGAAAATAAACTTAGAAGAAATAGATATAATGTAGCAATCAAAAGAAAAATTCACTGACATTATTAATATGCCCAGAGTTATCAGAAGGATCAATGTCTTCAAAATTCTAAGGGAAATTTGTATACAATCTAGAATTTTATATTTAAGCTATTGATCAAATACAAGAGTAGGATGAAAATATCTACAGACATTCAAGGCCCCCAAGTTTACCTCCCCCAATTTTTTTTTTTACTTAGCCCCTGACTATCTTTCCACAATAGCAACATGAGGAAGGGGGTAGAAGAAGCAAAGGAAAATGAATGTGAAAATAGTGACCTTAACACAGGAGCAAAGATTGGGAGGATGGTAAGAGAAGTCCCAGGATGGCAGGTGTGCATCCTGCCTGGTAGGGATGTCCAATCCCTATCACAACAGAATGTAGGGCTTCACCAGGAATATCTTCAAATTTAAAAAAAAAAAAGGAAATCTATATAGTCCATTGCACTGTAATATATTGCAAAGACATTTACTGTTGTGTTGGAGATGAATTTGTATTAGGTCCATAGAAAAATAAGCAAAAAAATCATGGTGTTATTGACTCCAGAAGAGAAAAAACAAACTATAAAGAAAAGAAGTAAAATTATGCTATGTAGCTCAGCTATATATAATAACATATGCATACAAGTAATTTAAGCATTACATTTTTATTTAACCAGAAACACAATCACCAGGATAAAAGGGGTGAAAGAAAGTATTCATGGAAGGCAGAGAGAGAGAGTTAAATGCATGTCATTCATAGTAAAAAAAAAAAAATCAATATATTAGAAACAAAACTGAAAAGTCAATAAACTATAATATAAACAAAGTGTTTAGCAAGATGGAGAAAAAATGCCAGTAGAAACAGCTAAAATGCTTGAAAGGGATTGTTTCACTTGAACAGATGTTGCAGAAAAGAAGGAACAAGTATTTGTATGTATTAATTAAATAAATATTGAATATGTAATGCACAAATCTCATAGCAATTGCACTGTGCACAACAGAGACTCAAAAAATAGTGTTTCAAGGAATTTGATTAAATGGGCAGAGGACCTGAATAGACATTTCTCCAAAGAAGACATACAGACACATGAAAAGATGCTCACATCGCTAAGCATCAGGGAAATGCAAATCATAGCCACAAAGAGATATTACCTTATACCTGTCAGAGTAGCTAAAATCAGAAAGGCAAGAAATAGCGATTACTGGTAAGGATGTGGAGGAAAAAAAGGACCCTCTGCACTGTTGGTAGAAATGCAAACTGGTGCAGCCACTGTGGAAAACAGTATGGAGTTTCCTCAATAAACTGAAAATAGAAATACCATATGGTCCAGTAATTCCAATCTTGGACATTTATCCAAAGAAGATAAAAAACACTAATTTGAAAAGATACATGCATCCTTATGTATATTGCTGCATTATTTACAACTGAGATAAGAAAGCAACCCAAGTGTCCAACAATAGATGAACACATAAAGAATATATGGTGTGTTTTCTCTATAATGGAATATTACTGAGCCATAAAAAAGATATGATCTTGCCATTTGTGGCAACACGGATGGATCTGGAGTGTATTAATCTACATGAAATAAGTCCAACAGAGAAAATCAAATACCATAGGATTTCATTTGCCTGTGGACTCTAAAAAGCAAACCAAACAAATAAGCTAACAAAAAGCAGAATGAAACCTATAACTATAGAGAAAAAAACTGATGGTTGCCAGAGGGGAAGGGGTTGAGGGGATGGGCAAAATGGATGAGGGAAAGTGGGAGATACAGACTTCCAGTGATGGAATGACTAAGTCAGGGGAATAAAAGACACAGCGTAGAGAATATAGTCAATTATACTGTGATAACAATGAATTGTGACAGACAGTAGCCACACTCGTGGTGAGCACAGCATAAAGTAGAGAGTAGTTGAATCATTATGTTTGTACACCTGGAACTAATGTAACACTATGTGTCAACCATAGTCAAATTCAAAAATCCAAAAGAAAAAATAAATAAAAGGAAAGAAAATAGAAAAAGACAAGTGGTTCTGACTGTCATTGATTTCATTGCTCGAAGCAGCCCCAACTGTTCTGAGTGAGCCTTGCTCACAGAAACCCCAGGCTGAAGTCCATGTAGACTGTGCCAACAGCTGTCCACATCCCCTCTGGAAGTACTTGGAGAGGTTGGGAGGGGTGTGAGGCAGACATCTGGCTGGAAATAGAAGCACCATCATTTATAGAGTTCCCCTTTGGTTCTTAAAATATTACAATATAACTATGTATGTGTTTATAATATAAAACATAAAGAATAAATACATCCCCTTCTATCTAGTGCCCAGTGAGTTTACCAGCTCTAAATATGGGGGCTGGGAGCACTGGCAGGAAAAGGGACCCATTTTGGAGTGTCGCTTGCTTCCTTCAGCCTAGAAGCCATTGTTGTAGTCTTCAGGATGGTCCACTGGAAACCAAAGTGATGAAGGAGTCTAGCCATCTAGCTGGAGACTCTTACACATTTGTTCCTTTCCTGAAGATACAGGAGCCTGAAGTTGAACATTTGGGAAGAACAAGGTTGTCTCCCCCCATATATCACTCTTCTCAGAGAAGCAGATCAGAGCCTGTGAGCCTCCTTTTCATTTTCTATGCTCGATAAGCTAAAAAATATTCATCACAGGGTTATTGCTCCCATCACCATTATTTTTTCCATAGATGACATCTGTTCTATACTCTGTAACTCCCCTACAAGCCTAGAGTTTTCTCTAGAAAGAAAACAACTTCTACGAAAGACACAAGACAAGAAAACAAATGTACAGTAAAATGGGCTACAATGTGGCACAGTGTTCTCAAGCCAAGGCCTTGAAGCAAGGCATCCCTTCCAATGTGATTCCTGCTATCCTAAGGCCTGCTCTCCACTGATGGGGAGAAGTGGGGACCCAAGGAGTCACTATGACAACGAGGAGAGAAAACAAGAGCAGTAGCGTCAGGTCACAGGCCTCAGCTTAGTCCTAGCTCTGCCCTTAGGAAATTCTCTGTGGGCTTTCCCTTCTTCATCAGGGAAGCAAGGGTGGATGCTGGCTGATTTCCTCACACCCTGACTCCAGGTCCTCTGCTCCTCTCTCTTTCCAGAGCAACAACATCAGGGAGAAGCTGAGAAGACAGGAGTCAGTCATGGCTGGCGGCTGCCTCAGCTTGTCTTGTAAGCCCGCCCAGCTCTGGGGCTCTCTGAGCCTTAGTTTTCTTTATTTAAAGGGACAGACATCAACGCCTTGCCCATACTGTTGCCATGAGGATTGGAAGTGGCTCAGGAGGTGTTGGCTACAGTGCCTGGCACAGAGGAAGAGGGACTGGTGAGGCTTCCCCGGAGGAGAAGCCCACCGGCTGGTGACTAAAAGTTTGCTGAATCCTCTGAGGAGCTGCACGCACACCTGCAGACACAGGTTTAAACAACAGCAATGACAGGAAGTTCCACAAAGACAAAAGATATTTTTTTAAAAACCTGGTGACCTGTTCGATGGAAACCCAGAGGAGACATGATGAATTTTTCACAAGTGTTTATATGTAGCTCTGTCCCTGAGGCTGCTGTCTAGGGCTCCATGCACACCGCCCTCACACTCTCACACATGTTCTCTCTCTCACATACACGCACATACATTCACTCTCTCTCCCTCTCTCTCTCTCACACACACACACACACACTCGCTTGCTAGTCCTCTTTCTGGGTCCCGCCCACACACACACGTGCACACACACACATGTGCACACATACGCAGTTGGGGCTCTGTCCATGCTGGACTCATTAAGCTGCTGGCTCTGGCAAGGTTACGGTCATTGTTCATAATTCATAAAGTGCCATAAATGTCTACACTGCCTTACGATGGACAAAGTTCTGCTGAGTAACAACCATAACGAGATAAAAATACGTTCTTGCCCTGAGGAGCATATGGTTTGAAACCCGACCCATGAAAGGTAAAGACAGAGAGCCCTGACAGCTTCTAGAAATGCAGGTTGAGAAACTGCTGACTTGGAACAGGGAAGCACAGTTAGGCTACAGGTTTTCCAGGCGGGTTTTGAGGTTTGGGGAGTGCAGCCTTAAGCTGTGTACGGCTACTGATGTCTCAGTTAAGAAACTAAGAGAAACGTAGAGAAAGTAAGTGTTGTCCAGTGCTCAAGGCACCCTGGAGTCTGGAAATTGTTGTCCAGTCCTGGAATTCATGGCATCTGACACTCAGGTGCCTATCTCATAGAGGATGGAAGTGAATAAGGACAACACACCTAACCCGGACCAGGTGTGTCCACACACATGGCACCATGTTTGCTATGCTGAGATCAGAGTTGGGCACTAAACTGAGCCACTCAGCTGCCCCTCCACTGTGCTGTGTATGAGTCCTAAGCTCTCTGTGAGCTAGTCCAGTCCCATTCTCCTCGCTGTATAGCGATTAGTTACTGTGTCCGAGATCAGAGAAGGCGGCAAGTTGTAATCTGAACCAGGCCCTCCGACTCCGAGGCCTTTTCTGGTCACCACGCTACTTGCTCATCACTGGACCATGAATATAACAACATTTCCAACGTTCATCCTCTCCTTTTTCTTGCATTTCATCTACTTCCTCACGTAAACCCAATAGGAAGAAACCTGGAGGTCCAACAGTTGTGGAGGGAAAGACATGCAATCCAGCCCAGGTATATTCTTTCCGCTTTGCTCACAGGCTTTCAAATGGGCCGGGGAGGCAGAGGGGCATCTCAGAGCAGACTGGACTGACTTGTTCGGCCAAGAAGGCACAGTGTGTCTGAAGTGATGATTTCAGGGAACGTCTCTGGCGGCCAGGGAAGAGAGACAGTTAGCTTCAGTCTCTGCTGTATTAGTTAAGTGGAGTAAACAGCAGATAAAAAAAAAAAAAATGCTTATTGATCGACTAATGGACAAACCCTAGCCTAAGCCCTCCAAATGTATGTGACATTTATCACCAAAAAGACCTGTCCCATCAAGGTGAATGTACCAAAGGCACAGACAAAATACACGGCTGCTTGGGAAGAGTTTTGGAAGTTTTAGAAGAATCAACACCTTGGCCCTCCAAGTAATCATGTTTTTTTTCTGTTGGTTGATCACTGAAACTCCATCCTTGGTGCTTTGTCTCATTAGCTCCCTTCATTCACATGGTTAATTTTGATCTTACCCTGTGCCAGGCCCTGCCTGGGCTTGGCTGGAGATCCAGGCAATGAGATGAGAAGCTGCCCTCTATCTCAGGGAGAGACAGATAAATACAAAGGCATTTAACACATAGGAGTGAGCCAGTGGGAGGCAGCAAGTCACAGGTGGACGGGCCACAGGAAAGGAGATGTCAGCATCAGATGGAAGTGAGTAGAAGGGAAAGATGGTACACTGGGTGGGGAGAGGGTAATGTCTTCATATTTTTATCTTAAAATACAAATCAGGACCAAAAAAAAGGAGGCTGGCCTGCATAATCCATTTTGCCACTCCAGTTCTAACATTTTGAGTGTTCTTAGGAGAGATGATGAATTTTTTTTTTTAAAGATTTTATTTATTTGACAGAGATCACAAGTAGTCAGAGAGAGAGGAGGAACAGGCTCTCTGCTCAGTGGGGCTCCCTGAAGCGGGGCTCGATCCCAGGACCCTGGGACCATGGCCTGAGCCGAAGGCAGTGGCTTTAACCCACTGAGCCACCCAGGCGCCCCGACTTTTTTTAATGATGACTTTTTAAACAAGTGATAGATTCTTTGGTGTGAGTAAAGGATTCACAAAGACTAATTTTTATATTAAAAGGGGAAGAACACCCAAATGGGTCTGAGTACCTGTGGGAAGTAGCAAGGGGAGCTCTGAGGAAGGGCAGGTGGAGATATGGGGCAAAGCCAATTACCAGGTAGGACATAAATTACATAAATGCATTCATTTTACTTATCTACCAGAAATTATTATTTCATGAATTTAAAACTCAATTTTAATCAACAATAGGACACATAGAGTCTATGGGGCAGAATTGGCCCCTCCTGAAAGATAAACTTTGAAGAAGGTTCTGGTACTTTTGGCTTAGGTTCCTATTCAGTCACCTCAAAAAATTATTAAGGTTGAATTTCCCCATGCAAAGTAATGATTTTGAAAAGGGCAATGGACATCTGTCAAATAATTGTTGGCCAGCCCGCAACTATTGCCGGTAGAAGGTTCTGATGGTATTGGCTTGTACGGGAAGGACAGCCTTCACGCAGGGGTAGGGGAAACGTACGTGTCGGCAAATATTTGCCAAGTGCCTGCCGCGAAGCAGGCACCACTCCAGGTCCTGGGATGGGACAGTGAACAAAGAGGGACAGCCTGAGACTTTGTGGTCCTTACATTCCAATTACAACAAGGAACATACTCAATAAACGGGCAAGGACAAGAAGTCGTCCTGTGAAAGAAAACTGGAGGGAGAGGTTAACCAGATTACGGGATGCATTGAGATCAATTTCCCCAAGGGAGGTCAAGATAGGCTTCCAAAGGAAGGTGGTTTTTAAGTGAAGAACTGGGCTTGGAAACAGCTTGTGAGGGGAGGTGTGAGAGGGAGTGGTTGAGGCAGAGAAGAAAGCACACGCAAGAACGCAGTCTGTGCTGTAATTGAGACACAGACACAGTGCAGAAGAAGGTTGAGGAAGAATGTGGTCAAAACCACAAAGGGTGAAAAGCAATAGTGAAGTCTTACCATTACCCTCACCCTAGGGCCTTGCTGCTGAGGAGATCTTTGATTCTACAAGGGTAGAGAGTCAACGACTCACAAGATGCACGTATCTGAAAACCTACCAACCAACACGAAAGACCATTCCCTCTGCTAGAACATAGCATTACACTGTCTTCAGTAATTTGGGGGAAACAAACAAGTAGAGAATGCTGAGAATTCATTCCCAGCAAGCCATTAGGATTATACAGAGAGAATAAAAGCCTATGAGGGAAAAGCAAGTGTGCCTGGGAAGCTTGGGTGACATAATAGATCAGCCATTTTCTTGCTGCTGAATGATGGCATTGTGATTGAATTTACTTTTATCTTCAGAGATAGAGGAATTTTATAGTCTTTTCATTCCCCCCCCCCCCCCCCAAAAAAAAGGAAAAAAGGAAAAAACCCACTTTCTGGTTCCAGATTGCTTACCCCTGGGGAAATGTTGCTCTGCTGCCAGGAGGTAGGAGGTTCCAAGGAAATAAATAGAGCATGAATTTCTCCTGAGGTATAGATGTCTTTCTACATCTGACATTCAGAAAAAGAGTTTGCAAACTGTATGTGGGAGCAAATATCCATTGCAGTTATCAGTTTGAGGTTAATCACAGAAAGGAAAGAACTCTGAGAGTCTATCATTTTACTCTTCGTTTCTCTCTCTTCTTAAAAATCAAAACAGCCATCTTACTTCCATCAGGAATTCTTAACTGGCTGGAGGGGTGATTTGTTTTAGGAAGTGTATTGTTCTCCAGTTAGTATCTGCAACACTGCTCCCCAAAGCTCACGGTGAACACCAGGTCACGGTGAACACTGATGCCGAAAGGCCTCTTTGAGATCCCGCAATCTTGAGAAGAGCTTCATGTTGACTCTGTGTGGCCATAAAATTGGAAACTAGGCAGCCATTCACTATGAATTGTTAGAAGGTAGCCTAAAAAGAGTTCATCTTTCCTCTAAAAGTTTTCCTCTTATCATTCAATATTCTTTTAATTTTTCCTTTATTTTATAAGATTATGAAAGGTAACTCCTCATCATGTCCTAAAACTTGGAATTTCCATGAGTCACCCTGAATGACAGCATGGTTGCCATTTTCCAGTGGCCTCTCCTGGAAAACAAAGGGCTTCTGCTTGAGAAAGAGGGGACCATTCTCACAAAATCACTTTAGAGCCTCCTCTGCGTTTCAAGACGAAAATCTGACATTACGTCAAGAAGAAGCTTGAAACTATTTACATTTGCTCCCTCTCAACATCTTCTGCCAGAATAATGAAAACCTCTGTGCCTCCTTGATGGAAGGCTGACATTCTGTCCTTCAAGAGCTTCTACTGGCCAGAGAGGGAACTGAAGACATAATTTTCAGAGTCCCTATTGATCTGGCATTGCATTAGCTGTCTGCTGAGCCAAGCTATTTATTGACGAAATGCTAGCTGGCCACTTCTAATTAGCTCAGCTTTCCCGAGCAGATTTTAAGGTGGGTGAAAAGATGCCAGAATGGGATTCTCTAAAACTGTCACAGAGCTAACTCCATGACCCCTAAAAGTCTTCCTGAGTTTCCAGTCACGTTGTAAGGGAGCCGAAAGACAATGTTTGGTTCTTATTCACAAACAATCCCTTGCATGGAGGAACATGAAAGTGTCTCTTGAAAGAAATTGCGGAACCACAGGAAGGGAAAGTTCTTTCTTTCGTTGAGGCAAATGGCAGAGCTCATACAGTAAGATCAAGTCTTTCTTTGCCCAGGGATGTATTTCCTTCCAGTCACTGACCTCTATTAGGTAGCACCCTCTGGGAAGCTGCTCTTATCTACTTAGATTCAGCCTTTGAAATGCTTTAGAATCTCAGAGACAATCAGGAAACAGTTCGTTTTTTAAAAATGAACTCGGTATTGAAATATAAGTTACATACAGGAAGGTGCCTAAAACTATAAGCATACTGTTTGATATTCTTTGTATAAAGTGAAGACAGCTGTGTCACCAGAACACAGGTCAAGAAAGAGAACATTTCCAGCAACCAAGGAAACCTCCTCTGTCCCTTCTTGTCACTGTCCCCCAAAAGGGTCCCTACTGCATGGGCTTCTAACAGCAGAGCTTCATTTTGCCTCCATTTTATATAAATAGAATGACTTCTGTTTCTGACTTCCCTTACTCAATATATTCTTTGTAAGAGTCAACCAAGGACAACACACATTTGAGGTTAAGTTACATAACAGATGATATCTGGTCTATAGTTTTTTGCCTGATTTTGACAAGTGTTTATGAAAAGCCAAAACCAAAATGCTGAGCCTTTATTAACAGATGTACCAAACTTATTAGTGCAGATAATCTTGAACAGAATACTTTGCATAAGTGGAAACGGCTATGTCAATTTACCTCAGAAATATTCAAAAGGCTGTGTGTGCCCAGGTCTAACAGAATAACAGTAAGCACTCACTAATTTCAAGTTTGACATGAATGTATTCCTATTTACGAGTTTAGAGTGACTCCCGGCTTTAAAAACGTTGCAAAATTCTTCTAAGCTTCTTAAATTCTCTGCAGCTTAGAGCCACTATATAAATATTCACAGGATTTCCCAAAGGAAAAATTGCTGCTTTTCTTGGCCCCTGACAAGCAAACCAACAAGAGACTTTACTGGAACAAGATGCAAAGCACAATCACATTGAATCTGGACATTAAATTTAAATGCAACTCTTTAGGGGTGCCTGGGTGGCTCAATGGTTAAGCATCTGCCTTTGGCTCAGGTCATGATCTCAGGGTCCTGGGATCAAGCCCCATACTGGACTTTGCTCAGCAGGGAGCCTGCTTCCCCCTGTCTCTCTGCCTACTGCTCTGTCTACTTGTGATCTCTCTCTCTGTCCAATAAGTAAATAAAATCTTTTTTTTTTTAAAGCAACTCTTTATAATTTTTGGAGCTAATAATCAGAGAGGCAAAATGTTAATGAGACTCCATGTCAGTTCAGCTCTTCTAGTTGGGATTTGCTCCTGCTTTAAAAAAAGAAAAATAACCTGTAATACATCCAAATAACTTTTCCTTAATATTGCACCATAAAGATAAAACTTACTTTTTATGATAATGAAATCATACGCCCTCATTTTCGTAGAGGAAATGTTTGATTTTTTTCTTGTCTGAAGAACGGGCACTAGAAAAATCTGTCGGAAAGCTCCCACATCCTGGGCTGGCATTTGAGAGGCCGAGATGAATTTGAGGGAAAACCAAAAAGGGACGGAGAATCCAGAATTAAGAAGTTTCAATGACCAGCTGAGTCTCAAAAACTAGCACGGAACACTGAACATATCTGGAAGAGACCTAGCCACCCATTCATCCGTGGATCCCACACAAGTGGGTAATAGTTTACTGAATGAACAAAGTGCCCTGCTACAGTAGAAAAATGCATACTTGGCACCAATTGTCTGCTAGTGAACAGGCTCTCTGAAGAAAAAAATAACCCCTAATGTTAGTGTCTGCCTTGTTCTACGATGTAAATGTTCTCTCCGTGTCCAGTGTCAAGACACCAGTGTGAAGTCGCTGAACAGGAGTTGGGGCAGGATGCAGACTTGGCTCCTGTAAGTGGGCAGAAGTCAACTTCAAACCATCGTTGCCTTGAACACACGGTTTTGGTGATGGAAAAAAAAATCCATACTTGGAACCGGATAACGACAATATAAACAGTATTGGACCTTCTTATCAATTAATCAAAGAAAACGGGGTATATATTCTAGGAGTCTGAAAGCCCACAGAGAGGGTGTCTCATTCAAGGCTAAGAGAGCTGAAAAGCAAGAAATGATTTCCCAAGGAAAAGCAACATAAATACAGTAATCACCGCAGGGCAGTGACTTGGAGGCGTGCCAAGAGGTCTGAGGGTCCGAGTATCTCCCTGCGAAATTTTACCTTGGTGTGAAATTCCTGTGGTTAGTCTTAGTCTTTTTTTTTTCATCAGGCTTTAGAGTTAGTTTTTTGTGGAAGGGCCTTGTGCAGATGCCAATGTGCCCTGAGAGAGGGGGCAGGCTGAGCCCCTGGTAAGCAGGCAGCTGGGAGAAGGGGAAGGAATGCTGACCGAGGGGGGACGGGTCAGCTCCATTCCTGGCCTGCTAGTAGGTAGTTGTGTAACTTGTGGTGAGCCCCTTCACAGTTTCGAGCTTCCGTCTGCTTGTGGACCTAATGACATCCTATTTCATCCCCCTCGGACATGCTGAAAGTCACCTCTGCATCCAGGAACCCTCTGAGCCCAAAGTCAGACAGAAGATCATGGTGGTTCTGTGCTAGACGATCCCATGCTTTGACAGTGTTGTCTAACTGGCACGGAGAAACTAGATATGGTGGCTGAGAGAGATGTCCAACTACTTTGTACAACAGTTATTTTCAGTAAATAATTTATACTAAATCTACCATGAATGGAACCCTCTTAGGAGTTCCTGTGAAGATCGCCAGCTCTTACTAATGCTTTATGAGGTTCTCGAGATTTCTAAAGAAAGATGTCATGCAACTCTGAGCATCAAACTTTCTGGAGCCTATGAAGAACCAGCACATCGTAAGATCCAGTGTTCCTTGGTGAGTCAAACTAAATGAAGTGTGACAGAAATGCCCAGAATTTTAAATATCATGAATCAAGGTTAACAGCGAGATTCAAATATTTTAAGATAGTGAACTGGGCTTGGATTTGGAGAGTCTCCTGCCCCTCCTTCCAATCCATTCTTCATTTGCCCAGGGTGTATATGAGTATGCGTTTTTATCGTCCTCCTAAGTATCCTAAAAGTTACAGCCTAGTTACCACACACCAGAATTCACTTTGGTCGGCAGTAATTGGCAAGCAAATTTCATAGTGCTCATCATAACGGTACCCCAACTCACAACAGAGCCAGACAACCCAGAAAGCTGAGCCGGAGCGGGCTCAAGCCCTCCAAGGGCCCCTCTGAACCTGGGTCCCCAGAATCCTAACACGTGTGTGCCACCACTCAGCTCCTAAACTCCTTTTTGAAGAAACACAGATGTTGTCAGATCTTAATTTTTAAATATTGAGGTTTTTTAAAAAAACCACTGGTGGCTTGCTCTCCAGCCATTTTTAGACAAAGAAATGTGTTTTCCAAAATATTTGCTTATTCCTAGTGAGGAGGGATTTTTCTGTCAGAGAAAATTTCCGTGGGCTTTAAAACATGAGCAAACTAAAGCCGTGTGTGGCCCTCTTGCATGAGCTGACGTCAGCATGTTGCTGAGAGCCAGTTGGGGTAAAGCCCCAGGATAGGAAGAAGGACCGTTCTCAGTAAATCGTCAGGGGCAAAAGCCAGTTGAGGTCTTGCATCCCTGGCGGTGTCCAAGTTTTTCCAGAGACAGATCAGCTTGTGGTTCAGAGGATCCATTAACTGATGGAGAAAATGGGTTTCCACAGGTGGAGAACCTTCTTCATTTATCTACTTGCATTTACGTCATGTTCTTTCTCTGACTTTGAAAGAAACACAAGTTTGTAAAAATGCAAAGGGTAAAGAATAGGAGAAATAAAAGCAAATGTTCCCCGTAATCACATACCCCAGAAATCACCAGTTATCATTTTACGTGGACTCTCCTGGGTTTTTATGCACACATCAATATTTACATAATAATTACCATTATTTTAAAAAATGGATCATAATGTGTGTGTGTGTGTGTGTGTGTGTGTGTGTGTGTGTACTTTTTACTACTTATTTTCTCCCCCAGTTATCCTGAACATCTTTTTAAGTCAGTCCATGTAGTTCTCTTTAAGGACTGGACAGAAAGGACCCTCCTTTAGGATATACGCATCACTGGGGTTTCTTTGTGACAGGAGCATGGGCCAGGCAGTGAGTGTCCCATGTCACAGATGGATAAATGGAGTTGCAGGGAGAATACCAGCCCTTCCCAGAGCCCAAAACCAGATGACATCCGAGCATGGTGGAAAGCTTTACTCCTTGGGCTTTGAGGCGCACTCCCCTTCCCTGGGCCCAGTCCATTGCCTCCTGCATCAGAAATGCAAAGGAGGTGGGGGTTAAGGGGGTAGGAAAAGAATAAGGGAAACAAGATGGAATCGGGAGGGAGACAAACCGAAAGAGACTCTTAATGTCATAAAACAAATTGGGGGGGGGGGGGAGGGGGAGGGGGAATGGGGAGGGGGTGGTGGGGTTACATTGTATGTTTATATAAAAATTAAAAAAAATTAAAAGTAAATAAATAAGAGTTAAAATGGTCATTTTTGAACAAGCTAAGCTGCGCTAACCATAGATTGATTCTTCAGGTTGCTGCCGAAAGGGATACTGAAATAATCATTAAACCACAGGGGATGATCATTCATCCCTGTAAGAACTAAAAATAAACCCACTGGGTTTTCTTGGCTCCATTTTCTAGCAGAGTAAACCAATGATACATTGCCCTAGAAATCTTCTGTATGTTCTCTTAAGAGAAACAAGCTTTTGGAAATTATAGTTATTTATTGTTCCCTGTTAAGATGTGGAGACCATGATAAGCCTTCCATTCTCTCTTGACTGGGAAGACAACTATCGTTTTGGGTTGGGGGACATTCTGGGCTGCCTCTGCATGGACAGGCTGGTAAGCTCTCTTTCTCACCCAGTCAAGGCTCTGGCTACATGACCTCCAGGACATGTGCACCCCATCCTTCCCCTCCACCTGGAATGCCTATCCCTCCCCACGCATCTGCTAGTATATGATGCATTCTATCAGACTCTGTTCAAATCCCTTCTGCCCTTTCCAGCTTTGACCCTCTCCTTCTCCTGGCCAGATTCCCCAGGCTCCTTCTGGCTCCTGTTTGCTCTTCTCCCTTTTGCTCACTGCTGCAGTCAGACCATCTACCTGGACCTCATATGTGGGCCTATTGTCATTGTTCTAAGTCACGGAGTTCTATTGATTCTCCTGCTGTGTCTGGCTCGTGCCCTGTGCACCATTCCCAGGCCCTCTGCCCAGCCCTCTGCACATACCATCTTAACCCCTGGTCTTACTGTGACTTGTTCCATGGATACTTGCCTTCATGGTTCTCCTCCTTAGCAGACCACCTGTCTCCTCCTTCAGGAAACCTTCCAGAAGCAAGCTCCAATCACACCCTTCTCTCTCAAAAATGTCAGTGGATCACCATCACTGGTATGCATTCACTCAACAGCTGTTTGTTGGTGCTGAGACTCTGCAGGGGAAGAATAGCTCAGCCCCTTTCCTCGGAGGTGCAGTTTCCCCAGCAGTGGGAAGACTCAGCAGATAAGCCATGGCAGACACATGGGATGAGTGTAGGAAGGAAGGAGACCAGGGCTGCTGGGGGCACAGCCCAGCCTGGGACTCAGGGGAGCTCTGAGGAGGGACAACAGATCATAGTGAGGCCTAAGGAGTGATGGAATCTATCATGGTGACAACTGTCCACAACCTGTCCTTGGCCAGGCTTCTAACCCCTTCCCCACGGCTCCCCCATCCCTGACCCTCCCCTCTAGCATCTTTGTGTGGCTCCCTTAAGAGCCTCACCTCTCCTCTTGGGTTTTTCTCTGCTCATAAATCCTCCTTCAGGTGTGTCCACCTCATCTCTCACCTTCACATCTAACCCCTCATACACCACCAATAGTCAACCATCCATCCATAGGCACCCATGCATTCATTCTACAGTTAGGGATTTTCAAAGGGATGCCTTGTGTCAGGTATCAAATTACAGGCTGAATATAGACATAAGGAGAAAAAAAAACGACTTAGTCTCCACCCTAGGGAAGCCCATGTCTACTGTTTAAAGCAGCTAATTCCCACACCTGGACTCTGTCATCTTGTTGCAGGTAACAAATGTTTTATGTCATACTGGACAACGTCAGCTTGCTCCTTCCCCTCCTCCCTCTCCCCATTCTCCTTCTCAATTCTGGTTGTCATGGAGGTCTTTATCGCTCAGGGATTTACCACATTATACCTTGTGCTACTGATCCTCTTAGGTTGTGTTCTTTCTCTGACTCAGCCGTAAGCTCCTATAGGTCAGAAATCTCTTTTTTTACTCCTTACAATGCCTAACAAAGTTCTCATATTTACTCTAGAATATTTTAATGTGTCAGGCATTCCCAGTTAAGGTTCTTGGCCTTTAGGGTCTCCCAGCTGAAGGGGAAGCAGAGCGCGACCATGGGTAGAGGGCATAGAGCCATCAGATGCCATCCCACACAAGGCTCTGGCTTGGAGAGCCTTTGATGCCACGAGACACCAAGCCAGGAAACATCATCATTACAGTGTACAACCTTGGTCTGACCCCCTTCTCCCTTCCTGCCCTGGGCCTCCTCTGGATCTCATCACTGACTGCTCATGGAGAAAAGTGCTTCCTTCCTTGGGCACACTCTCCCACCACAGAGGCACTCTGACAATTCTGTTGTTCAAAGCCAGACTCACGAGCACAAGGTACCCACCTAATTCAATAAATTCCTTTCATTTCTAAGCCAGAGCTGCAATGATTTATCTCAGAACCTCAAATCATTTTGACTCTAACATATACTTAAATTATAAACCATGTCAGGAAAAGATCTCATTTTCCGTAAGTAGCAATAGTCAGGTTTAAAAGTTACAGGATACTGTTTTATAGAGAAAAGGCTGAACCCTGCCATTTCCTGCCTAAGCCTGTAATAAGTAACACAAATATAATAGCTTTATTCTTTATTTTCCAGTGACTTTGGAAAACATCAGTGGGAACCACTTCCTATTCCCTTCAAAGATTTAAATTCCAGAGACTTTAGGAGATATTTTTGAAAGTTTCCAGTTTGGTTTTGGTTGAGAATTGCTGATAACCTGCTGAAATCACATTTAATTGAAACAGAAATACCAAATTGAATTTCTTCTGGATGCAGTCCTATCTTGCCAAAATTTTAATGAGTTTTACATGTAAAACCTTGAGAGTGGACATATTAATAGTAATTTCAGCCACAGTCATATATTTGTGGAAGAGTTACCAATTCAGTGAATTGTGAGAAATGTCCCTGTTACATATACAGTGAGACAAATACATGAATAGATAAAACAAGTGGAAATAAAACAAAAACCTAATACCAGGATGTCTTGGCAATTTCCCTCCTGTATGTTTATTTTGACAATAAAATACTTACAAAATCAACTTCCGCAAATGCTTGAACACAGCAAATGTGGGACTAATGATAGACTTGGCTTGCCCTTTATACTTCTTACCTTTAGCAACAAAGGTAATTCTCAGAAAGCAGAGTTGCTGTAAGAGAAACATCTGTTTCTCTATTTATAAGGCAATTGAAAAAATAATAAAATTCAGTGGACATTATTCAAAAAATAACCTTTCCTTAAGAAAACGTTTCAGTGTACCAATTTTATTTCATTACTAACAGGTCATTTCAATGGCAGAATATTAGAACTCATTTCCCATTATCACCACTAATAGGAACACAGAGTCCCACATGCTGATGATTTTGACAAATTTATGTCATTGGCAAAATGAAAATCAAATTTGTCTGCAGCCAAATCATAGGCGATCACCGCCTTCATTACTGGAGAGTTAAATTTCACTGATTTCCAAAACTCCGAAACTCAAAAGCTGGATTTCCTCGGTTACCTAGGATCTTAATCAGCGGTGGGATGTTTTATATTGATTTGTAGCACATCAGTATCACTGAACGCAGCTGAGAGCATGGAGCAAGGTTAATTGGATTGATAACATGGCAATGTACAAATGGCTGAATATTTTAGCATTACATTTACTGGAAACCCAAAAGCATTCTTCATTCCCTACCTCTTTCCTAATTAGAAGATATCCTCAAAGTTTTACTGTTTAACCTTGTGGGTCTGACCTCCTCCCTCAAGCGTTTAACTAGTCACCTTGGCACTGACCAGAGACTAATTCCGATGGAATAATAAACAGAGCCAGTCTCATTATGTTTTACGAGGAGATAGGGGAGAGAGAGAGGGTACTCCATAGGCCAGCACTGTTTAATTTGTTTTTGCCATTGCTTTTCAAAAGCTCTGTTCTTTTACTGCCCGGGAAAAGGAAAGGTTCATTTCTGTGCCCGACAGAGAAACTCATGCGCGATGGGGAATGGGTGTTTCAGGTGCCCACAGGCATGGCTGGCACCTGAAAACAGGCAGCCTGCTAGCACCAGGCATCTGCTTATCCAGTTGATGGTTTTGAAGCATGCAAAAAGCACCCACCAGGGATAGCTTGCAGTCAAAGTGTGGTTCTGAAGCCCATTGCTACATCCAAGCCTCCCACTCCACCATGGTCCTCTGGCCAGAAGCGCCTCTTCAGCCACGTCCGTGGAAACTCACCAACCCCCCGTGAAAACTCACCCGCTCCAGGTCCATTCCTGATCCAAAGTGCAGGTGCCAGACAAGTGTGTGCCCTGACTGGCCAGGCATCGACTCAACATTTATAGAGGGGCTTTTAGGTTCCAATTCTGAAGATGCAAAAATGAACAAGCCCCAGCTCCTCCCTTCCAGGAGGTCACAGCTGGAATTGCTCAGACTAAGAGTTCAGACGACACAGCCCTGCATCTCACTGAGGCCACTGTGGAATACTGTCCAGATGAGCCCAGTGTCCTGGAAAGAGAGATAGAGTGGGGGTAGATAAAGAAGAAAATTAAAAGGAGCATAAAGAGTTTGCAGCGTAGGGGCGCCTGGGTGGCTCAGTTGGTTAAGCGTCCTGGAATCCTGGGATCAAGTCCCGCATCAGGCTCCCAGCTCAGCAGGGAGTCTGCTTCTTCCTCTGACCTTCTCCCCTCTCGTGCTCTCTCTTTTTCAAATAAAGAAATAAATAAAATCTTTTAAAAAAAAAGTTTGTGATGGAGGACGGCAATAGCTAAGCTCCTACCTCTTGCCCAGTGCCAGATCTGAAGGATGACACAGGCCAATACAGTGGCCTCTTGAGCTAGAAGCTTCAAAGTTTTTGATAAGTAGGCTGTTATCACAGTGATCATGTCACATCATATAGGTCCCGAGCCACAGACTAGCTGACGTAAAAATGCTGACTGTGCACACAAGTTACATTATCTCATTTAATCATCAGAACAATTTTTCCAGTTGGTACTATGATCCCATTTTACATATTAGAGATAGATAAACATGTGTTTTTGCCCAAGTCGGACTGCCTTCCCGCAACGATGCAGTAGGATCCCAACAAGCACAGTATTTCTGCTTTGGTTACTGGGCAATGGGATGGCCCACTTTAGCCCTTACCCAGAACCAGTGGATCAACCCATCTGGGGTTTTCCCAAGCCACTCATGACTGGGCCAGTGTTGGTGTTCTGTAGTTGGCTCTTTTCTCTGCCACATGGAGTGGGGTGTGCTTGGCTTGCTGGGCCATCTGCTTCTCCAGCTTCTGCCAACCTAGAATTTTCTCTCCCTCTGGCCACCCAGGCAGTTCTTATTCCTCTATTCCCTTTGTCTTTCACTCCAATGGCCTTTTTCATTTCATATTTTCCCAGAAGGCTGCTGGTTCCATTTCAAATAGTCTACTTACTTGCCTTCTAAAGATAAGCCTACCAGTCCAATATTTTAAGTCCATTGAAATGCAGCATTTTGGAATCAATAGATCTACAAATTATGTCTCTGCTGCTTACCAGCTGAATGACATTGGGCAAGTGGCTTTACCTCTCTGAGCCTTGATTTTCTCACCTACAGAATGGACATAATAATGCCAATCTCATAGGATGGTTGCAAAGACTCATTTAACTTGCTTTTGCAAAAAGCACGGAGCAACATTTGCTATCAAGGCCACCACATTTCTCAATGCCAAGGTAGGATGGGAATAGTGTCTTCTGGTATAATGCAGTTGCATAGTGCACGGCCTCTACAGCAGTATCTAACAGCCCTGCCTGGCATGCAGTTAATAATTAGTAAATGTTGTTATTTTTTCCTTTGCATCTTACTAGTCATTCCTCTGGGAAATAAATTGTAAAAGGCCCTTAAACTCTCCCTTTTGGGATCAGGATTACAGCTCAAGTCTATAGCATATGAAGTAAAATAGCTGCATTGTCCTCCTCATCCATTTAGATGTTTAGGAGAAACTTTCATGTAGAAAAGCAAGTGGTGGGACGCCTGGGTGGCTCAGTTGGTTAAGCAGCTGCCTTTGGCTCAGGTCATGATCCCAGCGGCCTGGGATCGAGTCCCACATCGGGCTCCTTGCTCAGCAGTGAGCCTGCTTCTCCCTCTGCCTCTGACTGCCACTCTGTCTGCCTGTGCTCGCGCTCCTGCGCGCTCTCTCTCTATCTGACAAATAAATAAATAAAATCTTTAAAAAAAAAAATTAAAAAAAAAAAAAAGAAAAGAAAAGCAAGTGGTGATAGCTGACTTTTAGTCTGTCTCCTGCCCATAACATGAAATGGTTGAGGGCACTGAGTCATTCAACCACTCCTCTAATCCAAGGGGAATGTGAAGATCCTCTTCATAAAGGCAGGGACACAGCAGCTCCTGGGTGGTCTGCTCTCAGCCTTTCTGGCAGACTAGATTTTAACTCACTGCATTACTTCTATATACAGCAATTTCACCAGTGAGATCTTTCATATGGGATAGATATTTGCACAGTAAACACATATTCCCCAGCAAGTCTCAATGGGTTCACTCAATGCCAGAGGACATTCTCTCTGGGAGTGGTGAGGTCTCCATAAAAGGGAGATCATTTGAGCCATTCTCCACCCCAAAGCCTTTATGTTTCCAACATAATATGATTGTTTCCTTAGCCCATTGTCTGCTAATAAATATTCTTCTGATCTCTTGACCTGGACAAGATTATTGAAATTACTATCCCTTTCTTACTCTTCATAGCCAAGGTCCTTAGATACATGATCTATACCTTCTCTCTCTGTTGTATTTGCTTCCTGATTTAGCCCCTATAATCTGGCTTCTATTTTAAGATCCTCTCTTGTCTTTGTTAAGGTCCTTCCTTCCTCTTTCCTTGGCATCTTGCCAGACTCCCCCTTTTTTTTTCCTTTGAGGTCACCAGTGACTTTTTCCTCATCAAATACTGGCCTTACGAGGCTCCACAGAAATTATGCAATGGAGAAAGTCTTCCCACAGGGATGTCAGAACAACTGGAAATCAATCTGGGAAAAAAAGAAACCTTAACTCCTACTTTATGATTGTAACTTTTTTTTAAGATCGATTTATTTATTTGAGAGAGAGAGAAAGCTTGTGTACAAATGGGGGTGGGATGGGCAGAAGGAGAGGGAGAGAAAGAACACTCAAGCAGACTCCCCACAGATCGCAGAGCCTTCATGGGGCCCCATCCCATGACCTCAAGATCATGACCTGAGCCAAAACCAAGAGTCAGCTGCTTAACCAACAGAGCCACCCAGCTGCCCCACGATTATACCTTTCATATGCCAAATTAATTAAGACCTAGACATAAAAGCCAAATCTCCAAAACTGAAGAAGGAAACAAAGGAGTTTTTGTGGCCTTGAAGCAAGCAATGATTTCGTAGAGAGGACCTGAAAAGTATAAATTATAGGAGAAGAAAAAAATGATAAATCAGACTTGATAAAAATTCAAACCTTCTACTCCACAAGAAAGAATCATGAAGAAAATGAATTGGCAGGCCATACACCACCAAGAAAATACTCCTCTTAGAAATATTTGACAAAGGACTTGTATACAAAATATATAAAGAACTCATAACAACTTAATAGTAAGAGGGGAAAACATCAATAAAAATGGCAAAAAAAAAAAATCCCATGGGCAGAGAAATGGCCAACAAGCACGTGAAAGAGTATTCTACTTTATCCTTACCAGGGGAATGAAAATTGGGAAGACAGACAATACCAGAGTTGGTGAGACACAGAATGGCCAGAACTCTCACACATTGCTGGCTTAGGTATAAAATGGTATGACCAGTTTGGAAAATTTTCTGGCAGTTTTTTATGACACTAAAAATATAACTGTATTATATCCAGCAATGTTGCTTCTAGGTATTGCCCAAGAGAAATGAGATCATATACCAAAAAAAAAAAAAAAAGAGAGAGAGAGAGAGAGAGACTTGTATTAAAAATGCTCACAGTGGCTTTCTTTTTTTTTATTTTTTGTTTTTATTTAAATATATAATGTAACCCCACCACTTTCTCCCAACCCCCCTCCTCCCCACCCCGCTCAGTTTGTTTTATGACATTAAGAGTCTCTTTTGGTTTGTCTCCCTCCTGATCCCATCTTGTTTCATTTATTCTTAATAGAAGCTGAAATTGGGGAGATAAAAATGTTACCATGAAAAGCAGAATACATCTTAAAAGTGCCATAGAGCAGTACAATGGAATGCCATTCAAACAAAACAGGAAAAGTCCAAATAACAACATATTTGCACTCAAAAACCTGCTGCAGGAAAGAAGGGAATTGGCAAAGATGTCTTTGACAATTCAAAGATATTCCTTTTATTTTAAAAAAATGTGTTTATTTATTTGTCAGAAAGAGAGAGAGAGTGCAACCAGGGGGTTAGGAGGCAGGGGAGAAGCAGCCTCACTGCTGAGCAGGGATACCGATGTGGGATAGATCCCAGAACCCTGGGATCATGACTTGAGCCAAAGGTTGATGCTTAACCCACTGAGCCATCCAAGCACCCCAAAGACATCACATGTTCCAGGTGATTGCATTTATGTGAAGTTCAAGAACAGGCAAAAGGGAGTTACAGAGTCAGAAACCAGGACAGTGGTGTGCTCTGAGGTAGGGAAGAGGACGGAGAGTAGGGATTGGCCAATCAGGGACACAAGGAAGCTTTCTGGGGTGGGGGGCATGTTCTATATCTTGATAGGAATGTGATTTCCATGCATGTAAGCCTTTGTCAAAACTCACTGAACTTGTACACTTAAAATCTGTGAATTCTCTGAAAATTGTCATTCATTAGAAACAAACTTTCTCAAAAACAAAACTTTGCCCTTCTCAGACTTTTTGCTATTATCTTGTATCTCTTCAAACTCTAACATCCACTTCAAGGGCCCCTCTTCTTCTTTCCACCCCCTCAATCTGTGTGCTGTTGAAGGGTCTGCACTTATTCCCCCCGTCCTTCCCCTTTGCGTTCCCTCATTCATTCATTCACTCCAAGCACACCTACTGTCAAGACACAATACAACGAAATTCCTAGACCCAAAGATACAGATGCAGTGAAAAGAAGGACCACATATACCCCAATGTTCATAGCAGCAATGGCCACAGTTGCCAAACTGTGGAAAGAGCTAAGATGCCCTTCAACAGACGAATGGAATGTGGTCCATATGTACAATGGAGTATTATGCCTCCATCAGAAAGGACGAATACCCAACTTTTGTATCAACATGGACGGGACTGGAGGGAATTATGCTGAGTGAAATATGTTAAGCAGAGAGAGTGAAGTATCATATGGTTTCACTTACTTATGGAACACAAGGAATAGCACGGAGAACATTAGAAGAAGGAGAGGAGAAGTGAATTGGAGTAAACTGGAGGGCCAGACAAAGCATGAGAGACTATGGACTCTGAGAGACAAACTGAGGATTTTGGAGGGGCATAGAGGGATTGGTGAGCCTAGTGGTGGGTACCAAGGAGGGCATGTATTGCATGGAGCACTGGGTGTGGTGCATAAACAATGAATTTTGGATCACTGAAAAAAATTAAATTAAGATGTTAATTTAAAAAAAAAAATTCCTAGAGTCAAGGCTCATTTCCCAGCAAGGCTAGAGAACATTCCCTCTGCTGCCTAACAGAATCTGTCCTCCATGATTCACAAGCCACCCACCCTCCCCTCCCTTTGGCCCACTGCTTCATACCTCCCGCTGAAACCAAGCACGACAAAATTATTTACCTGGAACTATCATAAGATCCACAAATATCAGAGCCAGCTTGGCATAGGGTGCCCCCCCCCCCACTAAGCCCGTGTCACAATGTCATCCTCGCTTCCCTGAAATAGGCTCCTTCGGTTTGTATCCTGTTGCCTTCAGAGGCTGAATGGCCTGGAGAGTGACCATAGCTAATTCTGGTGTCCCAGCGGCATCTAAGCACATGCTGATGTTCAGTGAATATAGATAAGTAATAACAACTATGTTTCTGAGCCCGGGAGCCCAGCCCCAGGCATGATGCGACCAGAGAAACAGAGCCACAGATTTTGAAGCTTTGTATGGTCATTAACTAAGGTTAGAAAGCTAGCAAACTACATAAGAACAATGAGGTGATCTTTTAGAGTCAGGCCTGGCAATAACCAGGATGACTTAATTTTCCTGGGTTCCCATTGTTTTATTTCCTTTGTGTTTGGAAGAGAACCCGAGGTGTCTCACACAACCACAAAGGAAAGTCATCAGAAACAGCAACT
Organism: Taxidea taxus jeffersonii; assembly: GCA_003697995.1. Lineage (NCBI taxonomy): Eukaryota > Metazoa > Chordata > Mammalia > Carnivora > Mustelidae > Taxidea > Taxidea taxus. Next base: position 76,915 of record ML109494.1, on the reverse strand, counting down.
GAAAAAAAAAGAAAAGAAAAGAAACAGCAACTGAAAACCCTACAGCTGCTATTTTCTTAGCTGGGTTTTATTACTCAGCTGAATACTCAGAAATCTATGACAAGGTAATGGCTTGTGGGGAATATGACAAGGAGTCTGGCAAAAACATTTTTGAAAAGAATTATCCAGACCAAATAATTTTCTTGTTCCAGCATTTTGTACCAAAGATGTTGAATGGTTTGTTCCATTTCCTAGGAATACTTTTGTCTGACTTCCTGAAGCTGGTTCTCTATGACTTCGGAGTAAATTTATAAGTAGATATCATTGCTGCTTTTACTACTATGACTGAAGAAATGCCTAATGCCTGTGTCTCTTTTAACGGTACACGTGTTGCCTTTTGTGGAATTGAGATCACGGAGCCTCTGGGCAGATGTTTCTCCAGACAGAAGAATGCAAATCTTAGGGGTGGGTAAATTACCCTGTGAGTTGAAAGCTGGAAACAAACTCCTTTTAACAGGAGACAGTGGAAAGGAGAGATAGAGATCAGGGAAGGTCGCTTTTGAGCTGGACCCGGCTAGTAATTAAATCTGGTTATACAGATATTAAAGACATGTGCCTTGCATGGAAGGGCGAAAGCATTAAACCTTCGAAAGGCTTTTCATTGTACATTCTTGTGAATGACCTGTCCCCATGTTCTTCTCTGCTGCTGCTAAACTGGACTCACCCCAAGACTTGCTCAGGCCTGTGGAATATGAGTGGAAGTGCTAAGGGTGGCTTTTGGTTGGAGGCTGTGAGAACCAGTGTGCAATTCATCTGAGGTTTCCTTCCTTCTGCCACAGAGACTAGTACCAAGACTGTTCTGGAGCCTGGTCCCAGAGTTCTCATGTGGAGCACAGCCCCCAGCCAAGCTGTGATGGATGCATGGCATTGGTTGTTTGGAACCCCTGAGATGTGTATAATCCAGCCTACCCTGGATTCCTTGTCCAAGGAGGGTCACTACAGAGTTCAGTAGGACAGGAACAGAGTATTAACAATTGCCCTTGAAGGACACCTCTACAGAAGTTTAATTGAATCCTACTGAAGATGGGGCACATCTTCAAATTTTGGTTCCTTCCCACAGCACATCTGGGCATAAAAGGTTGACTTAATCTCCCCCCTTGGGCATTATAACATTCCTGGGTATTATCAACATTGGTTCATGCAGGTACTTGTTTATTTTTTCCCCTTCACCCTGACCCCCAAATATATTGATCCTCAAATAGGCATGTGTCCAGGTAAGATGCTTTCGTGAGTGTGTGCTTTTAATTTACACAATTGGTATTGTGCTCTAATTCCCGTTCTGCCTCCTAAGTGATCTTAGAATTATTTTCTTCCTGCCCCATTCTCTGCACATGGCTCTAGGCACGTTTGGTTTGTTTCTTCTCCAAGCTTCAAAGTATTCCATAGCAGCGGTACATTACCTATCACCTGTCCATGGCCCTGATGGCAGACACAATGTAATCATCCACTCCCCCTTCCCACACAACACCAAAACAAAATCCAACACACATTTCCCTTACGAAATCAGCAAGAATTGTTTTGGGATATGTGGGCAAGAGTCAGATGACTTGGTTGTAAATCTGCACTTAATTCCATTAAATACTACTAAACTGCCATATACTTGAAAAAGCCTATATAAATTTACACTGTGATCAGTGGTGCCAAGGATCCTGGTGTCCCACATGGTATTCAGTGTTTGTTTTTATTCACATCTGTAAAACGGGCCCCATCCCTTGCCAGAGCCTGTGAGCCAGGTTTCTGTGGTGCCCTGAAGTCCATGTATGGGGACAAGCCTCTGCAAGGCCAGCTCTCTGGGACTGGTGGGCTCAGCTCAGCAAGCATTGCTGCATTTCTGTACTGGTCACCTGGGGTTTGGGACCCTAGGCCTTCTGTCCTTGTAGTCCCAGCGCCTGGCCTGGCCTACAGCAGGTACTCAAGGAATATTTGCAGCTTTGTTGGATTTGCTACAAGAGCATCAATAACTTACCATTTCAGGACTCCACTAAATTATTCAGTTGGCCTGAAAGCCAGGATAAAACTTCCCAAGATGCCTGAGTCCCTGGGTGAATTCTCTTCGCCAAGAAGTATAACAAGCCATGGATTTTAATGATTCCAAGGGCGCTGCCCGGTCAGTCGCTCTCGGGATCAGGAACACGTCCTGAGCTTTGGGTTCGCAAGATTGTGTTTGTTTTCAGTGGGTGAGACTCACCTCTTTCCCCATTTCCTCCTTTCTGCCTTCGTTCCTCAGGGGATCTGAACCAAAATTCCCCCTTTGCTTTACAGCCTAGAAATGAGCAAATTTCATGTTTCAGATTATAAAACAAATAGCAGTAGCAAACACCCCAAAGCCAGTCTTTTGGAAACAGAATAGCCGACTCGGGGCTCCCTGAGGAGGAGCCATGACTAGCAATGGGCAGGCAGCCCAGCTCTATCCCCTCCTCAGTGGCAAAGGGGAGCTTCGGTGGCAGTTCACCACAAATAAATGCGATGATGCGTGCTTCCCCGTCTTAAGATAATTAGTGCCAACGCCAGGTCAATAATTCTGGAAGGCTGATTGGTGCTGCGTTTGGCCTCTTCCCAAACTCTCCTCCACGAGGACCTGCAGTGCCTGACTCGTGTGCCCACATGTGTTCAGCTCACAATCAACCTCAGCCTTCTCTTCCACATTTGTCACTGTCGCCAGAATAATGCATTTGATTTAAAAAACAAACAAACAAACAAACAAACAAAAAACCAGCAAGTCTGGGAGCCCAGCAAAAGCTTGATTAAGAGAAATGTTCGGATGCAACGGGGGTGGGGGTTAAGGTGGTAGGAAAAGAAAAAATGAAACAAGATGGGATCGGGAGGGAGACAAACCAAAAGAGACTCTTAATGTCATAAAACAAACTGAGGGGGGTGGGGGGGGAGGGGGGTTGGGAGAGGGGGGTGGGGTTACATTATATGTTTAAATAAAAAAGCTTAAAGGAAAAAAAAAAGAGAGAGAAATGTTTGGGCCATGGGGTAGTTTGATTAATGGAATGTTCTAGGTAGCTGTGAGTTCAGTAAGAAATCCTTTTTCGATCCCTGTGACTGAAAACATTTCTAAAACGAACCAGTCCATTCTCCTGTCCTTGTAAGCACAGAGGAGGGAGTACGTTGGAATCCTTCTCTGAGGACAGGAAGTTCCACAGTAATTCTTGGCCCTCGTTCCCGAATGCTGATTATAAGATTGTTCATGTTGATTTAGAAGATATAGAAGCTGGACGTGGACAAATCCTGATTCTTTCTAGGAGCTGAGATTTATAAATAAGTCTTTGCCTTTTCTTTTTGTAATTTGCCACTGAGGGTATTAGAAGAGGTCTGGTTAATGGAGGGTCCTGATTAGTTGGAACACGGACAGTTGAAGTTTTGGGGTTTTTTTGTGATTCATGGTCTAATTAAGCTAATACTGTTATTCAGGTTCTTGAGTCCATAGACATGTTCTTCTGTGGATGAAAGTACCTCATAAAAGTCGTAAATGGTATCCAGAGAATATTAAGTATAATTTTTGCTCAACATTGATTCATATCATGCCTGAGGGGAAATTGTGACTTTTTAAACACATGGTTTTTTTTTTAAGCAAATAACCTTAATTTATCTAAATGTGTTATAAAAACTTCTGTTTTGGAAAGGCAGTATAGTATAGTGAGCTGAGTTCTTGCTTTGAAGTCAGATATAATCTGAGTGAAATTTTAACTCTGCCCCTGCTGTGTGGCCATGAAAAAATTATTTAACCTCTCTGAGCCTGAACATCTTCCTCTGAGAAAGAAAGATAAAAATCCTTCTCTCATAGGAAGGACCATGCTGGAGATTAAATGAGAGGTATGTGAAAGTACCTGGTGCCTAGTGGTTGATGAAGAAAGTCAGATCTGTCCCCATGATTTAAAAACAAATTGGGACATCTGGGTGGTTCAGTCGGTTAAGCAGATAACTCTTGATTTTGGCTCAGGTCATGATCTCAGAGTCCTGTGCTTGAGCCCCATGTTGAGCTCCACACTGTGCATGGAGCCTGCTTGGCATTCTCCCTCTCCCTCTACCCCTTCCCCTGCCCCCACTTGCATGCTCACGCTTGCTCTCTCCCAAAACAAACAAACAACAAAAACAACAACAAAAACCCCAAACTATGTCATATATTATCTTCATCAAAACCAAAAAATCTAGAAAACCAAATATGTCCTAGAAGAGTAACATTGCCTGGTCAGGCCATACCTATGGCAGAACTGATTAATGATGGTTAATTTTATGTGTCACATTGACTGGGCCAAAGGATACCCAGGTATCCAGTTAAACATTATTTCTGGGTGCGACTGTAAGGGTATTTCTGGATGAGATGAACATTCGAATCTGTGGACTCAGTAGAGCAGATCGCCCTCCCTGGTGTGGGAGGGGGAAGGGCACCGTCCAATCCCTGAGTGCAATGAAAGGTGGAGGAAGAGAGAATTTGTCCCTTCTCTGCCTGGACCTGGGACATCAGTCTTCTGCCCTGGGACAGGTACCTACCCCGTTGGCTCCCTTGCTTCTCAGGCCTTCCGACTCAGACTGCACTGTGCCCATGGCTTTCCTGGGGTCTGCCTTGTGGACGGCAGGTTGTGGGTACAGATTATTAGCTTCCATAATCTCATGAGCTAATTCCTTATTGCAAATCTTCATATATATCTCCTATTGCTTTTGTTTCTCTGGAGAAGCCTGACTAATGCACCATTTTGGGGAAGCAGCCTCCCCTTACTGACCTAAATTAGAACGACTGATAGGGGAAATTTTTAGCCTTCCTCCAGCACTTGTTCATGACTCTCATCCTGATTCCTGTAAACAGTGTGGACCCCCACCTGCCTGGAAGGGCCCATGGGGGAATTCTCAAGGTATTTTTACACAAAGTCTTCTCACTTTTCCTTGCTCTTGGTCTTTTTCTTTCTTTTTCTTTTTCTTTTTGTTTAGTTATTCCCACAGTGGCAAAACAAAATTTCAATGTGACATTAGAAACTAAAGTCTGTGTTCACACAGGTTGGAAAGCAATAAACCATGTAAATTAAGTTTTTGGGTTTTTTTTTTTTTTTTTTTTTTTGCAGGTTTTCAAGACAGGGTACCTCATTCGATGTCTGACTATGGAGAGAAATGAGGCCAAGCTGCTTTATGAATAGATTTTAAATCTGTGGCCTCACACAGGTCTTCATGCCTTAGTCCCTGCCTCTGGACCAGTAAGTTTAAGAGGAAGATAAAGGTGCTCTCAGAGGCTCTTGGCTAGCCCACCTCAGCTAGGAGAGCAGACTGAATCCCAGGGAGAAGCATCACTTGCTGTGAGAATGTAAGCAGTTTTAACTTTCTTCCTTTGTGAATGGAAAATACAAATACCTCCTTGGTAGGGTTGTTGTGACATTTATTTTTTTTTTAAAGATTTTATTTATTTGACAGAGAGCAAGCACAAGCAGGGGGAACAGTATGCAGAGGGAGAAGCAGACTTTCTGCTGAGCAGGGAGCCCAATGTGGGGCTTGATCTCAGGACCCTGAGATCATGACCTGAGCAGAAGGCAGAGGCTTAGACAACTGAGCCACCCCGGTGCCCATGTTGTGACATTGAAGTTAAAAATATTTAATAGGCATGTAGGAGACTCTCCATAAGTGGCAAGTGTTTTCTTCAAGCACGTGGAGTAAACCTAGGAAAAGAGGCCCTGGATTGATCTTTAAAATAGCTGAACTTGGGATGCCTGGGTGGTTCCGGCTTTTAAGTGTCTGCCTTTGGCTCAGGTCATGATCCCAAGGTCTGAGATCAAGTCCTACCTTTGGCTCAGGTCATAATCCCAGGGTTCTGGGATCAAGTCCTACATTGAGCTTCTTGCTCAGTAGGGAGCCTGCTTCTCCCTCTGCCTATTGCTCCCTCTGCTTGTGCGCTCTCTCTCTCTCTTAAATAAATAAATAAATAATAAGATGGCTACACTTGACCTGCCAAGGATGTGGCATGACTGGAGCCATTGTGTACGACTGATGGGATGTCAAATGGTGTGACCATATGACCCAGCAATAACCACTCCTAGAACAAATGTGTATTTCCCCAAAAAAGGACTTATACAAGAATGTTTCCATCAGTTTTATTCAGAATAGCCAAAAATTAAAAGACTGAATGCCCATCAGCTGGTAAATGGGTAAAGAAACGAAGGTATGTCCACACGATGGATTAGTTCTCAGCCATAAAAAGATAGAAACTACTGATCCTTACAACAAGATGAGTTAATCTGAAAAACATTATGTTAAACACAGGAAACCAAACACAAGAGAGTATATACTATATAATCTCAAGGTCTAGAACTTTAGTGATAGATGGCAAAGCAGAGCTACCTGGGAAGGTGGAGTGGTGGTACTGACAGGAAAGGAAGCTGACAGAACTTTCTGAGGGGATGGACATCATCTTTAGGTGGTAGCTGCACAGGTGGGTACGAAATCGTGCAACTACACCACTAAGATATGTATATTTCATATTTGTAAATTATACCTTAAAAATAGACTGAAGATCCCCCTTGGCAATTAATACCTTGAGCAAACCCTCAAAGCCATCCATACAGCAATCTGCAGGGGTCAGAGAAGACTAAATATACCCCACGGCCCTTCCACAACCCCTCCATGGATGCGTGCACAGGCTTTTCATGTGTTCTCAAAGGAGAGATCTTCAGCTCCTCAGGAGACACCAATCATATCTCTGCCACATAATGAGATATGGGAAGAATACAGTAACATCTCTTCCTTCTGAATTTTATAATGTGGTTGCTGGAAGTCTCTCACTTGATGCTGGGACAGGGATTGGAAAATATATATTTGCAGGTGCATATTTTGGTCCAGCTGGTATTTTCCCTGAAAGCACAAGGAATTCATCTTGTATCATTCAGGGGACAGGAACCTGGCACCACCCCCCCGCCCGAGGAGCTTGGCTTTATAAGGCAGTTCACTTATAGCCCCAGTCTGCTGGGGAGGGCCAGAAAGTCTTCCCACCCTGAATGCCCAAACTGTGACTTGGACAGATTTTTTTCCTAACACATCATTTCACTCTTTCATCTGCCTTCAGAGTTTGAAAACGTGTTTATGAATTACTTACTTTAGTGGAACCTATTAAAGTAGAAGCCTCGTTTCTTGATCACAAGCAGATTAAAACGTGAGTATTTCTTGGTCTGCAGACAGTGAAATATTTGTTTAACTCGGGAAGACATGCCATTGGTGTTTTGAAGCAAAAGCATATTTGCTATGAACAAGGCATTACTATCTGCCAGTGGGATGGCGACAGTGGAGAGGACGCTGGGATCCCTGGCCACCCATCAGGAGGCCATCTAACACTGCCCACATTCTCTGGGGCTCAGGCAGAAGCTGTCCTGACTTAGAGGAGCCAGGGGAACTCTACAAGGGCACATGTCCTATAGGATCAGAATCATCCAGCATCAAATTTCACACAACCCTGTTCAAATACTTTACAACCTCTCCTGGAGAGTCATGCCTAGTCATTACATCTGGTCCCTCAAAAGGGCCTCCTGTGAGCCGGGGACTGCTAGCCACTTCCTAATCCTGATCATAAGGAATCCTACCAACAGCTCTGTGCAATGGGGCTCGCTACCTTAGGAGCTACTATTTAATGTGAAAGTCCCAGGCATTAATTTGATCCTGGCAACAATTCCACAAAGAGAGAACAATCATTCTCTCCACTTTACTGGGGAGAAATGTGAAGTTGAAGAGGCCACATGACACACTGAAGGTCACGCAGCCCATAAACTGCAGAAGCCAGGTGAAAATTCAGTTTGGTCTGACATCAGTGTCTGAGCTCCAACCCCCACCCAGACCTCAGACCAGGTTTGCACCACGGTGGGCAACAGGGCAAAGGAGAACACTGTAGCGTGCAAAGGTCAGTGCTCTGGGTGTGGGGAGGGCAGGAGCTAGAAGAATCTGGTCAGCTACAGAGATGGAGTGTGGAGGAAAATAAAAGGAAGTAGCTCAACCAGCCCAGTAGTTGTGTGTGTGTGCATCTGTGTGTGTGTGTCTGAGTGTGTCAGTATGTGTGCATGCTTTTGTGGTGGTGGCAGTGACCATGGGGGTGGTGATGCGTGTGGGGGCAGGGAGACATGTTGGGAGGGCTCCACAGATTCTGTCCTAATTTTGGAAACAGGTATCCTGTTTCCATGGTGGCCAGTCTCTAATGGAAGAGTCCAGAGCCAAATGCAGGTGGCTTTCTTTCCCAGAGAATTAAAGTGTTTGGGCACAAAAACAAAACCTGACCCAATGTCTCAAGATCCCACAGGAAAGTTCTTAACATGGCAATGTAATCTAAATGTTTCACGTTCTCTGTCTGCAATTATTAAAAATTTCTGTGTGTATAATTTATCTTCCCAAATGGAATAGAAGTTACTAGAAGGTCTGTGTGATGATGCCTAGTAGTGCCCTGACCAAGGCACTCCCATTCCTAACACCACTGACCAATGCTTGAAGCCCCAATTCTTGGCCTACAGGTTGTTGTGGAGGCAGGAAAAGCCCCCACCCACTGGCTCACAAGGTCTCCGCTCCCCACCCTCCGAGCCAGGACAGCTTGGAGGCATGCTCACTATCTGCTATGACCCCCCCCCAGTGGGATTTTGCTGCAGGTGGCACCCAATGGTGACTTGTGCAGTCTCCATCTTCTTCCTTCCCTTCACTTTCTCACCCCCCATTCCCCTCCCAGGACTTCCCAAGAGCAAATCCCAAATAAACCCCACGCCCCAGAAAATTTGCCTCTATTTTCAGCTCCCAAGAGAGGCCACACTAAGAGAAATATGCATTTAAATCTTCCAGGCTCAGCATTTGGATCAGTGATTCCCTGAGTGTGGATGCCAGGCTGGCAACCTCGCCTTCCCCTGGGAATCTGTTGCAAATGCAGATTCTCAGGCCTCGCCCCAGACCTGCTGAATCAGAAACCCTTGAGGGCTGGTCTAGAATTTTGTGATTTGACAAGCCTTCCAGATGATGCTTTTGTTTCTTTGTTCCCAGCTTTCTTGAGATGTAATTCACATATCACATTGTGTAAGTCTAAGGTGTGCGACATCATGATTTGGTACATGTATATGTTGCAAAATGATCAGCACAATAAGGTTAGTGAACACATCTGTCACCTCATAGAGCAAAATTGTGCGTGTGTGTGTCTGTGTGTGTGTATGTGATGAGAAGTTTTAAGATCTATGCTCTCAGAACCTTTCAAATATACAAAACTGTTATTAACTCCATCACCATTCCATCTGTACTGTACATTCCATCCCCGTGGCTTATATTCTTCTTGCAATTGGATGTTTGGACCTTCCCGACCACCTTTCCCCCACGTCCCGATCTCTGGCAACTGCCAATCTGTTCTCTGTATCTAGGAGTTTAGCTTTTTTTTTTTTTTTTTTTAGATTCTACATGTAAGTGAGATCACACAATGTTTGTCTTTCTCTCTCTGACTTATGTCACATAGCATAATGCCCTCCAGGTTCATCTGTGTTGTCACAAATGACAGAATTTCCTTCTTTTTTATGGCCGAATAATGTTCCTTTACATGAATAAACCACAACTTCTTCATCATTCATCTGTCAATGGGAACTAATGATATTTCCATGCCTTGGCCACTGTGAATAATTTGCAGTGAGCATGAGGGTGCAGATACCTCTTTGAGATTGTGATTTTGTTTCCTTTGAATATATTCCCAGAAGTGGGATTGCCCTTCCAGATGATTCCATCACACAATAAAATTTGAGAACCCTTGACCTCCACATAAAATAAGCAATTGTTTAATGCAAGAGTGGAGGAGGGAAGAGAACGCCTTAGTCCTGACCAGTCAGAAAGAGAACAACACACTTCCACGTCTCACTGGAGAAGCCTGGAGAGCCTTTCAAGTTGAATGAGATAAAGAAAGAATCTGCCTCAAGGAAGACCTTTCCCTTGACTTGGCTGACATGAGGCCAGCGGTGGAAATAAAGTTTCCATGGCCACACTGAAGCAGTTGACTCCTCCAAATACCACACTGGCTTCAACAAGTTCTCATCTTTGCTCAGGAATAAGGAGCCAACAGTCAAAGCCCATGTTCATTATTAATTATCTCTTGGGGATTTACAATGTCTAGTCTTCTAGGCCTCAAGACCTTCTTTCCAACCCAGAAAATGGTGACCCTGTCAGATACCATGTGTGACTGCTGATTGATGCTAGAAGGGATCACAAATATAGCTCCCCCATAACAGGTGGCAGGGGTAGGCTGTGGCTGAGGGAGCCAAGGCACTGAGTCTGAGATGCACAGTGGATGCTTCTAGGTTCCCTCTGCTTGGTTTGCCCACCCCTACCTTCCCTGCCTGTCATCCATCACAGTAGGAAGAGGAGGTCAGAGCAGATAGTCAGGGCAGAATTCAGATATGTTAGGGAGAGCTGAACAAAGAGCTCAGAAATAGCTGAGATATTTGGGGAAGAGATGGAGTAGATGAGGCCCTGGGGATGTCAGTAGGGCTCAAAGCCATAAGCACCGGGATTCAATTGCATACTTCACGTTCACACATGGGAGAGTAGGCTCCTCTTGGAGTGTTCTCCTAAAAGGGAACAATCAACAGGATTAGTCCAGGGGGTTTTCTCAGTTGTGCAGTGTCTTGAAGTTTTCTCAGTTGTTTCAGTGTCTTGAAGTTGGACTGTCTTGCTAAAATGGAACTTGCCTGCCATGTTCACATGATGTTGGGCAAGTCACCTTCCTCTTTGGACCTCAGAGTGAGGCCAGCAGTTATTACCATATTCTTGCAGATCTAGGGGTCTTTACTTCTAAATTACCTACCACAGAGCCTTCTTTATAAGGTAACAGGACAGCAGAACTCCCTGTGTGCTCAGAGCAAGTTCAAGAATCGGTCTTTGGCTGTGGCTTCATCCCTCTCTGTCATATCACTCTGCTCCATAGTCTGCACTGACCTTGGATGAAGTTCCAAGTGCCATCATGCTGTGATGACCTCCTGATCCTGGGTCTCATGTGTCCTGTATCCATCAAGAATTATCAGCAACACAATCTGCCCAGGAAAGAGCCACTTGCTCAAATATGACTCCTTCTGGGGCCAGGAGATCAGTGATGAACAGACCCTTGTCTCAAGCTTAATGGGCTGATGGGAGAGGGCATTTTGCCTTTGGCCTTCTGACCACAGAGTCTCACATCTGTGAGCTTGCCCATCCGTCATGCTAATGGAAAGCCATACATTGGGTAAGGGTTGCAAAATACATGGGGTGGATAGCCTCCTACTTCGCCCCTTTCTGAACAAAGCCAACATGGCTAGATACTATGTATACGTGGCTTCTAGGAGAGGCTGGTGCCTAGGCCATTGCAGGAAGGAAGTCCCAGGCTGTTAAAAATGGAAGTACATTGTTCCCTTGGTTTTTGTCAAGATGACAGGGAGGACCACTAAAATCTTCAGAAGTTACCTCTATGTGTTTTTCCCTGGCCTTTCTTATCAGAAAGTATGTCTCCCAAAACCTGTGATCTCTGAGAGGAAGCAGCTTTTGGACTTCTCTGTGTTAGCCTGAGTGCTTGTCCACTTTGGTGTGTCAAGGGCTGCCTGAGACACTTGAGCCATTTGTAATCCCTTTCCCTTCAGAGATGATCCAGAGCGATGCTCTGGAAGCCTGCATTTCTATTTCAAATTGCAACCTTTGTCACACCAACTGTCACTAGCTCTTATCTTCTTTGAAACTGTTCTAAATTCTGACATACTTGGCCCAAATGCTTTGTTTTACCCAGAGTCTGAAGCTATGAATGTGTCTTTCAGACAAGACTCTTAGAAAACAATTGATGTACATCTGCTGGGGCCACAGCAATGGAAGTAGCCACACACAAAGGAGGGGCATGCAATCCAATCTGTCTTAAAAGACCACCAAAGCAGGGGGTTCTGTTTGCTGAACAGAATATTAATGACTCAATACACATTAATGACTCAACAATACTGTTGAGTAATTGTATTAGTTCATTTATCCTGTTAAAGAAATTTCTCAAGACACACTGTACATTCACTCATTCTAACAGTTTTCCCTAGTTTCAGCAAAGAATGTGGGCCATTGAGTCTGCCTGGCCAAGTTCAAATGCTACCCCCATCACTTGGGACATATTTACTCTTCCTGTGGTTTCATTGTTTCACTAGAAATTATAAGTTTCAATGCTTTAGAACAGAACAGAATTGGAATTCCAAAGTAGTGGGGGGAACTTATGCCAAAGAAAAGTAGTGCCAGGATAGTTGATTGATTAATTAAATAAGATATTTTAACATGTTAAATGTTAAGAAAGAAAGAATAAGAAAGAAGATTAACTCAAGAAAATATATTTGGAAAATATATTTGGATCATAACTATAAAAGAAACAATTGATGTGACGACTATGTCAAAAACTAACTTTATCAAAACATAAAATTAGAAAGCAAATAATCATCAGAAAAAAACTTTTTCAAAATAGACATATAACAAATATCCCTATAGAAAGAGCTCCTCAAATCAGTAAGAAAGCAATGAAAACTCTAATAGGAATTGGACAAAAGACATGAACAAGAAATTCACAATATAAGTGGCTCAAATAAAAATTAAATCTGTGATAAATACTTCATTGCAACAAGAATCAGAAACATGTAAATTAAAAATAAAAACAAGACATCCTTTTGTATCTATTAATTTAATCTTTGCAAAGAACAATAATAACTCACATTGGCAGAGGGTTGGAGAACAGGCATTCTCATGCATGACTAAAGGAGCACAAATTTAGTAATGAAAAATTTCACTTTTAGTACAATTTTGACAAATATTTATTAAATACATGTTATGATGTGCCAAACACAAGGTCAGGCTTGGGAACAGAAGTCAGTCTGCAAAAGATTCTGCACTTCTCGGAGCCTTTAATCTAGTTGCAGAAAGTTGGAGGAAGGAAGAAAGAGTATACTCAGAGGATAGCTAGAAGAAACCTAATATATTCTAGAACTAATGATATAAGAGTATTCAAATTTCACAAACTGGATCACCCCTGCCTGCATAGCTGTGGAACATCAGGGGAAATATCCTACCCACATTTACCCCCCACCCCACATCAGGCTGCCCTCAGCTCTTTGAAGGGCAATTCCCAGGAGATTTCTCACATATTTAGAAAAAAAATTGTCACTATCCTTCAATTCCTATCTCCTTGTTGTTCTCTTCCTCTGAATTAGTTGTGCAGCTACTTCACCATTGCCATGGCAAATGGCCTTTATGACAAACATTCTACACTGCCTGTGGCATTCTCTCTGACTCAGAGCCATAAAACCAGTTCTAAGGAAGGCTCTTCTTTATTCAGGCCTTCCTTTCCCAGGGGACTTGTGGTCTGTTCTATAAAGAAATACAGACCCTCAGATTTCTGTACTCCTAAAGCGTCTGATGCTGGCTTTCTTCTCAGGATCACTCTTAGAAATTTTACAGAAGCTAGAGGAGAATTATGGACTCTAATACTTTTAAAAAGCAAGCAAAGCTCTGTGGTAGTTTTGAATGGATGTAAGTGGGGGTCAGGTGACCGGAGGTAGCAGTGAGACACCATGGAAAAGGAAGAATTAGGTTCTACTCTCACTTCCTCTTTGAGATGTCCTGACACTGTCCTCATCTACTCCTTCTCCAATAAGTCAGCAGCAATAGTCCAGGATACTGTTATCAACAGGGTACTATCAGGAGGGACAAGTTGATAAAAAGAGAAAATGGGGAAAAGACAATGCCCATTAAAACCCACAGCTAGAATTTCAGACAATAGTAACTTGATGGAAGAGAGGGCTGGAGGAATGAGGGAACCAGAGAGATATGAGAATGTGCCCAAATCCTTACTAGTTAGTGGAAAATGAAAATATTGAATTTGTTTTTAAAAAATTAATAGGAGTAAATAATCATGAACAATTTTAAGGACACATATGGACAAAAACACAATGTTTAGCTTTTAAAACATCAGAAGGAAACACAACCCAAAGAAAAACAGGAAAGGAGAAAACAAGAACAAAATGGAGAAAACAAACCAAAAAAAAAAAAAAGTACATGAAATACAGTGAAAGAGAATGCTTAAAACAGAGAAGACACAGAAGAACAATGGGAAAGTTGAAATAGGTAAATCTGAAGTAGAGGACGTCTTGCTCTCTGACAATAGAGATTATAAATCAAAAACATCAAAAGGGACAAAGGAATGTCTGGTAAGTAGAACAGAGGAGTAGGGAGATGACACTCATATACACACATATGCCTGAGTGTAGCCTCTGACTGTATCAAGCAACACTGACAGAATTTC
>ML109494.1:0-62600 GCA_003697995.1 Taxidea taxus jeffersonii | reverse complement strand
ATTTTCATTTTTAATGGCGATGGAAAAATTATTTCAAAAGACATTGGCCAAAAGTTTTCTACCCTGTAAAAACATCAAGCCACAAATTCAAGAATTTCTAAGAACCCTCTGAATAAACATTAAGACCTCATTCAGTTAAATCTTGAAAAGCAAAGAGCAAGAGAATAATCTCTAAACCATCTAGAGAAAAAAATGACAAAACAACAACAGTAAGATCAACTCCTCACTTCCTGGTTGGGAATGAGGGCAGTTTGATGAAAATGCAATATTTTCATGAAGTGCTGAAAGGTCATAGTCTTCATCGAGAACACTACACTCAGTGAACATGTCCTATCCATGTTAATAGAAAAATAGACAAAAGATCTAAATAGACATTTTGCCACAGAAGAGACATAAGTGCTCAATAAACATGTGAAAAAAAATGTTCAATTGTAAATGGGATTATTAATCTCTTTCTGCTACTTCATTATTAGTATATAGAAATGGAACAGGTTTCTGTTTACTAATTGAATTTTGCTTCCTGAAACTATACAGAATTCATTCATCAGACCCAGATTAACATTTTACAAAGACATAGAGATGGTCAACGCACACAATGAAAAAATGTTCAACACACTTATCATTAGGGAATTGCAAATCAAAATCACATGAAACGTCACCTCACACCTGTCAGAATGGCTAGAATCAAAAAGACAAGAAACAGCAACGTGTTGGTGAGGATATGAAGCAAAAGGAACCCTTGTGCAAATTGGTGTAGCCACTGTGGAAGACAGTTTGGAGGTTCCTCAAAAAATTAAAAATAGAATTAAGACATGATCTGGTAACTCCACTACTGGGTACTCACCCAAAGAGAACCAAAACACTAAAATGAAAAAGTATATACACTCCTATGTTTATTGAGCATTATTTACAATACCTAAGACATGGAAGTGCCCATTGATAGATGAATGGATAAAGAAGATGCAGTGTATATAAATACAATGGAATATTACTCGGCCATAAAAAGGAATGAAATCTTGCCATTTGCAACCACATGGGTGGACCTAAAGGGTAGAATGCTAAGTGAACCAAGTCAGGCACAGAGAGACAAACACCATATGATTTCACTTGTATGTGGAATTTAAGAAATGAAACACATATCCAAACAAAGAAAAAAAAGAGGTAAACAGAAAAATAGACTCTTAAATACAGAGAACAATCTGTTGATCACCAGAGGGGAGGTGGGTGGGGGGATGGGTGAAGTAGATAAAAAAGATTAAGAGTACACTTCACGTGATGAGCCCTGAGAAATGTACAGAATTGTTGAATCATTGTATTGTGCACCTGGAACTAATGTAATGCTTTAGGTTAATTATACTTTAATTAAAAAAAAAGAAAATATTCTGTGTCACTGGTCATCAGAAAAATGGAAAAACCACAATTGAATACAGTGAAACACTGACAGAATGGCTAATTATATTTCTTTAAATGTCAAAACTAAATGTGTTGAGGTTGTAGAACAGCTGAAACTCTCATTATTTTTGGTGGGGAAATAAAACGATACAACCACTTTGGGAAAAGTTCTGGCAGTTTTTAAATACATAAAATTAAAACATGCAATCACATCCCAGCCATTCCATGTCTAGAGAAATGAAAACATGTGTTCACCAAAAGACTTAGACAAGAATGTTCACAGCAGCTTTATTCATAAAAGCCCCAAACTGAAAACAGGCCAAGTGTCCATTAACAAGAGAATGGAAAAACAAACACAAAAAAAACCTAGTAAATTCATACAATGGAATAAAACGTTACCATACAAAATAATTATGTTTAGGAGGACTTGCAATGCCATGGATGAATCTCAGAAGACATGCTTTGTGAAAGCAACTTTATGCAAAATGGTACACCTGTTGATTCTATTGTGATTTTTCTCATTGCAACAAGTTTCACCCATTTGGAAGTTTGTGTATAAATGGTGTCCTCCAAAGAAAAACTGCAAATAAGCTGAATTCTATTTAAGGATATTCACACTGAAGCATTTATGGAGAAGTGTACTAGTGTCAATGGCTTACTTTAAAATGCACCCAAAATGAGATCAATTAATGTATGGATAAGAGGGATAGATGGATAGATAGATGAATGGATATGTAAGGGAAAAAAGTGAGATGGTAATGGTAAGATCTAAGTGGTGATTTTACAGGTGTTCACTACAAAATTGCAAAAACTTTCCTGTATGTTTGTAAATTTTTATAATAACACATTGGACAAAAATACACAAGACCCTTAGGACAAAGATTGTCAAATTTTATTAAAAGCTATAGAAGATTTTATTACTAAATGGAGAGCTGCTCCGTGCTTTGTCATGAGATGTTACAGTGTTGCAAAGATGTAAATTCTCCCCAAATTAATATACAAATTAAATGTAATCCTAACAAATTTCCAGTTGTATTTTTAATTTAATTAATTTAATTTTTTTCTGTGTTCCAAAATTCATTGTTTATGCACCACATCCAGTGCTCTATGCAATATGTGCCCTCCTTAATACCCACCACCAGGCTCATCCAACCCCCCAACCCCCTTCCCTCCAAAATCCTCAGTTTGTTTCTCAGAGTCCACAGTCTCTCATGGTTTGTCTCCCCCTCCGATTTCCCCCAACTCACTTCTCCTCTCCATCTCCTAATGTCCACCGTGTTACTCCTTATGCTCCACAAGTAAGGGAAACCATATGATAATTGACTCTCTCTGCTTGACTTATTTCACTCAGCATAATCTCTTCCAGTCCCGTCCATGTTGACACAAAAGTTGGGCATTCATCCTCTCTGATGGAGGCATAATACTCCATTGTATATATGGACCATATCTTCTTTATCCATTATCTGTTGAAGGGCATCTTAGCTCTTTCCATAGTTTGGCAACTGTGGCCATTGCTGCTATGAACATTGGGAAACAGATGGCCCTTCTTTTCACTACATCTGTATCTTCAGGGGAAATACCTAGTAGTGCAATTGTAGGGTCATTTGGTAGCTCTATTTTTAATTTCTTAAGGAATCTCCACACTCTTTTCCAAAGTGGCTGCACCAACTTGCATTCCTACCAGAAGTGTAAGAGTGTTCCCCTTTCTCTACATCTTCTCCAACATGTTCCCCTTTCTCCACATCTTCTCCAACACATGTTGTTTACTGTCTTGTTGATTTTGGCCATTCTAACTGGTGTAAGTTGGTATCTCAATGTGGTTTTGATTTGAGTCTCCCTGATGGCTAATGATGATGAACATTTTTTCATGTGTCTGGCAGCCATTTGTAAGTCTTCTTTGGAGAAGTGTCTGTTCATGACTTCTGCCCATTTTTGATATGATTATCTGTTTTATGTCTATTGAGTTTGAGGAATTCATTATAGATCTTGGATATCAGCCCTTTGTCTGTACTGTCATTTGCAAATATTTTCTCCCATTCCATGGGTTGCCTCTTTGTTTTGTTGACCATTTCCTTTGCTTTGCAGAAACTTTGATCTTGATGAAGTCCCAAAAGTTCATTTTCACTTTTGTTTTCTTTGCCTTTAGAGACATGTCCTGGAAGAAGTTGCTGTGGCTGATGTTGAAGAGGTTACTGCCTATGTTCTCCTCTAGGATTTTGATAGATTGCTGCATCAAGTTGAGGTCTTTTATCCATTTTGAGTTTATCTTGTGTATGGTGTAAGAGAATAGTCGAATTTCATTCTTCTATACATAGCTGTCCAATATTGTCAGCACCATTTATTGAAGAGACTGTCTTTTCCCCTCCAGTTGTATTTTTTAATTTAACCAACTTAGATTAAACTTTGTATGAAAGAATACAGATCCAAAACCAGTTAACTCAACTTTGAAAAAGAAAAGTATAAGAACTTGTCTAACCAATTCCTCAAGACATTATCAAACCATAATAATAATAACATGTAGTATTGGTACAGAACAGACAAATTGGCCAAAGAGAGAGCTTAGAGGAAGATCCACATGTGTATATAGGAACATCATAGGGGACAGATGCGGCCTCACGAGCCAGCTAGGCAAGGATGAGTTGTTTAGTGGATAGTGCTTGGAGACTGGCTCCCTAAATGGGAAATAGAAAAAATGGAATCCCTTCTGAAACCACATACAAAATAAATATCAGATGGATTACTTGGAAAACATAAAATCTTAATGTTATTAAATGACCATCCAATAAACTATCTTGTAATCTAATGGTAGAGCACTTCTTACCCAACTTCAGAACTTCAAACAAGCTCATCCTAGATTCTCCACTCCCCTCATTTTCCTGGTTGACCCTAGTGCAGTGGCTGACTTTCTCCCCCTGCCCCAGTCACATCAGTTCCTAAAAGCACACACTGGAGGCTCAGATGCCCATGTTTCAGTCATCACTCAGACAGAATCCCAGTTTATAATCAGCTAAAACATTCTGCCATATCCTCTATTAAAACTACAGAAAAATAAGAGTAAATGAAATTGACATTATATTTAAAAACCACCAAAGCACAAATATCAAAATGTAAATAACAGAAACAACAAGTTTGTTTTGGTGGTAAGATTATAGATTGTTAGTTTTACCTGTGTACTTTTATAGATTTGACAAATTAATTGAATTGAGCAGATAGTACCTTTGTATTAGGGGGGTAAAACTTGTTTTCCCCAAGGCGAATGGGAACCTGCCTTGAGTGGGTGTGTGACCGCATTGCTCTAGAGGAGAAAAGATGTTGATAGATGGTGCCCATACAAAGAGAAACACTGGGTTTCAACTTCTTTTGTATGCTCCACATTTAAGATCATGCTGAACATTCAGTAATACTATGTTGAAATGAAATCTCATCCACTGAGGCTACAAAAGAACAAACCTATCTGCAAGTGTATGCTTTTATTTTCAAAGTCTGGCAAATACACAGGTAGGAGCATGTATACACACACACACACACACACACACACACACACACACACCCTCTGGGTTTGGGAACGTCTGTGAATCTGTCCTGGTGAAGCATTGATTTCAAGGTTGAATGGACGTTTCCATTTGTATTTTCACTGGCATCTCATTCTGCCAGTTTGCTCCTAACTGGGGACAATGGGAACAGGGTTCACTGAGTTGAGAACATTCCTCTCCTTGGATGAATTTTATATGGTCTTCCTCCTTAATAAATATATTCATATATTTCTGATGAAAATATTGTCAACCTTTGATTTTCAACTCTAAGATCTCATGTTTTAAAGTCCTTGTTATCAAATATGAGCTCTGACAAGCAACTTTTAAATCGGTGACAGTGTGGTTAACATGGGCATGAAACGTGTCCCAGGCTGAGGCAGAGCTTCATTAGCTCTGGAGGGTGCAGGAATGAAGATCAGCCCATGCACTGATGAGTCTTTTTTTTTTTTTTATTAAAGGCTTTGTCTTTTAGTTGGGATTGGCATCCTTACGAATTTTGGAAGTGGAGTCTGAACAGATGCTTTGTATGTGTGGAAAGATGACAAGAACCAGAAGCAGCAGAAGTGCATTTGCAACTTTAGAACAGGTTTTGCAAGATTGAGTATTTCTCTATATTAACCAAGCATGTATTTTGCATCTATTTTAAGACAAGCCCTGTACTAGACTCTGGGATTTCATGTAATATGGCCTCCCTTCCTTTATATTCTCCCTCCCTCCTCCTCTCTCTTCCTTATCCCATTTGCATCTCCTTTATTTATTACCTTCTGCAATTATTTAACTAAGAAACTTCTGTGTGAATAACGACCTGATCCCTGTTTCGAGATATCAAGAATGATTCTACCTCTTGCCTCCAGGAACGTGGAATCTGGCCAAAGCACAACACATGTGCGCACAAAAAGTCAAAACCCGATAGGAAAACTGGATGCATTAAATAACAAATAGGAGAGATGTTACAAGATAATAGCATGAAATAGATGCAGATGAAATAGAGGGTCTCTAGACAGACCAAAGGAAAGGGAGATCACTTTGCTGGGGAAGGCTTTTTCTCTCAAGCAAGTGAGCATTTATGGAGCAATTAGAGAGACAAACTGTGTTTATTTGAAATGGATCTCGCTGAATACCCAGGCGATGTGAGAACCGAGGTAGAGTACAAAGGAAGGTTTCTAGCAAGGTGGGTGAGCAGGGAAGGTACAGGTTAGGGAAGGGTGCTGGGTGGCTGGGGAAAGGAGCATGGCAGTTGGACTGGGACAGAAGTTTCTGCAGGGAAATGCAGGAGAAGCACAGGTGTTCCACCTGCCTCCTTTGTCCCAGTGAATGTGAATTCAGACAGAATTTGGACAGGAGCCCAGAGAAGTGCACTGGAACAACTCATTTAAAAGATGGCATCAGAGCACACCTGCCAGGCAGTGTTTCCTGAATGCTTGTGAGTATAACTCCTTCCCTGGACCCAACTTGATTGGCCATCAAAATTAAGGGGAAAATAAATCTTAAAGAGATCTCCTTCTGGATCATGTTGTATGAGGCCAGTTTCTTTCACCGAATCTTTAAAAAGATCCAACTGCTGAACCCATGCTTTAACCTGATTATATGATTGGTATCGTTTTTCCATAGTTGATGCAAGCTGAACATAATAATTAGCTAACAGGAAATACGGGACAATATACTTTCCCCATGACTGTACCTTAAACCTTTTTCTAAGAAGCCTAAGGGGAGTTTCTAGAAGCTATTAAGTAATGATGACTGCCTAATGAAGCTTATTAATTTTTTAAAAATCTCCCTGGTGTCTTCCCTGACCTTTGCCCCATCTTAATAATAGAAGGCAGTAATTGTATAAAAGGTCTAATTTTTAAATAAATTTTAGGGGGTCATATAAAAATTATCTGCAGACTTAGAATATTTGATGATCTTCAGATAAACAGAAAAAGTCAGTAAGTACAGAAATACTAGTGAAAGTTTTCCAAGTATGGTATGTAGAAGTCACTGGATACCAGTAAGTACCAGTAAGTGGCCTTCAAAGTATACATGTAAGATGATATGGCTGCTTCACAGAAACAGGGCAGTGCCTTGAACTCTAACTGGGCAAAGGAGGCTGAGACCCCATCCCCACCTACAACATACCTACAACATATAACATAGCTACAACATACAACATACCTACAACATACAACATATAACAGACCTATAACATACAACATACAACAAAACCTACAACATACAACAAAATTCCTCAAAGGAGGAATGGCAAGTCCCTCACTCATGGAAGATTGTGCTGCTAATGAATCATGGTACTCTTTCTGCTCAGTCTGAATGTGACCTCTGAATCCTTCTCAACCCAGCGTGTCAATGGGCAGTACCATTTATAAGAGTTTTTATATGAGAGGGAATATATTTGCTCTCCTGACATGGATTCTTACCTGTATGATGGGCAGATAATGCACTGGGAGAGTAAAACACAGAATAAGAGAACGCAGCCCTCTGGAAGACAGCACGCCAAGCCGGTGTTACCCACTTTTTTGTTCATACACTTGACAAATTGCTGCAGAGGACCTACCAAGTGCTGGAGACACAGAAATGAAAAAGGAATGCTCAGTATCTACCCCCTTGAAACTTACCTTCCAATAGAATTCCTTGTTAATCTCTACTTACACATGTAATTGCAAATGGAATAACATCTAGTATTGTAAAGAAAAAAATCATATCAACAGCATGGCGATGGGATGATGGAGCATTGGGGAGAGTTACTAGGTTGAATAACATAAAGTTGCCATTTTTCTAGGTCAAGAATGGCCAAATATCAACAGCTTCATACATTTGAATCTAATTTAACAAGGTGGTCAGGCAATCCCCCTCAATGGGATGGCACTTGAGCTGATTATCCAACAAGAGG
Organism: Taxidea taxus jeffersonii; assembly: GCA_003697995.1. Lineage (NCBI taxonomy): Eukaryota > Metazoa > Chordata > Mammalia > Carnivora > Mustelidae > Taxidea > Taxidea taxus. Next base: position 54,788 of record ML109494.1, on the reverse strand, counting down.
AAGACACAAGCATGAAAATACCTGGAGCAGAGCTCTCCTAGCAAGGGAAGAGCAGGTGGGAAAGCAACGAGGCAGGAAATCCAGAACTGATGGACAGGTCGTCCAAGTGGGTGAGTCATAGAGAGCCATGCAGAGCGGGTGGGAGGCATGGCTGAAGAGACAGACAGGAGGCCAGGGAGGCTGGCAGGCTAAGATCTTAGGTAAGAAGTATGGATTTTTTTCTAGTTGCGATGGAGGTTTTCAGCAGGGGAGTCATATGATCTAATAAAAGCAAATTGTAGAAAATTGCTCTGGCTGCTGCATGGGAAAGGAGTAAAAAGGAGTGGCAGCAGAAAACAGTTCAGAAGGATATTGATGTGTTCAAGGGAGGCTCGATCATGACTTAGATGAGGCTGGCAACAGAGAGGCAAGTGGGCATGGCTGGGGTCCAGCCAGATACATTTTGAGGGTAGAGCTGCCCAGCCTCATGGTAGTAAGAATGACAGTCATGCTAATCACAAGCAAAACCCACCAACGATGATTGTCTATAGAATTCTTGCTATGTGCCAGGCCTGTTGCTAAGCATTTTGCACACGCTCTTTATTTTAATTCACACAAAAAGTCTATAAAGTAGATACTATTATTATCCATACCCTGCAAATGAGAGAACAACTCAGAAAAGTTAAATAGCTTGTCCGAGAACATATGGCCACTAAGTGCTGAAACGGGAATTTAAAATAAAAGGGTCTGATTCCCAAGGCAGAATTCCAAACTCTTCTAGGTTCTACTCATCAAACCAGAAGTCCACAGAGAGGTAAGCATATGCAGTGGATGCCTAAGTGGGGGAGATGAGGTCAGGGAAATTTCCACAGAAGGCATTCCAGCAGTGAGACAGGAATGGAAAAAAAGGGTCGTGGAAGTGGGAAGTAAAATGAAGCTGAAGTTTTAATCAGTAATAGCTACCTAAGCACCAAGATGTGTCTTAAACAGCCCTTTCCCACCCTATGTAATGCACTGGTTTGCTAATCAGATGAGTGTATCCTTCCCTCAGATACAGCTTCCCACCCTATCTGCAGCTGGCCCATTTCCTACAATTCTCTACAAGGCTATAAGACTCAAACATACCCAAACATGATAGTCTTTTGCCTAGTTGCAACAGAATCTTCAAGAAGCCATGCTGAATTTTCCGAGAAGACCACAATCACCAACAATGACACGCGGGGATGCATCCCACCAACTTGGGCCTTAAATCTCCTTGTGTCTCTACACAGTTCTGGTGCATTGGACCTAGGATTCTTGTGGATGAGTATGTTCCATCATTCACTGGGAGAAATATTTGGAGTTTAAGCGAGTGTGCAATAAAAGTTTAAATGTGAAAAAAGACCACTCAAAATGGGTAGTCTAGTTGTAAAGCTCATTGAGCCAAGTTATCCAACAGAATAGTTTTTCCTGAAAAAAAGAAAAAAGAGCAAGGCTCTTTTGCATCTGAGACTTCAGGCCTTCTGAGGGGGAAGCAGAGCTACAAATGTGGAAGAATGCTGAAAACAGAGCTATGGGCGAAGACCAGGCGGGAAGTCTACACCCACGCAGGGCGTGGACAGGACCAGAAGGGCCTCTCCCTCTCGCTTGGTAATTTCATCTTTGAATTCAAATGACATATTATCGTTGGCTCTCAATCACCCATCACTGGACTCTGTCCTAGGTAAGTCACTCACTGACACCTGCTCTGCCCCTTCCAGGAGCTGACAGCAGGGCCTGGCTTGCAGGGAGATGAGGTTGAGACTTCTGTAAGTATCTGAGTGCAGACACCTGACTGTACTCATGGTCAAAGTCACCCAGTGGGCTATTTCTCTCCTTTGAATAATCAGTGTCTTTCTCCTTGAATAAAAAGACCCTCAAGAGTTATATTCACATATAACTAAATACAGCACATCTTTTAGCATTTCTCCACCAGCCAGTGCCTCTCAGTTGGGACTAGAGCGAGCTGCTTTGTTAAGTGGCTTCTCTGTTGGTGTTCATAATAAAGCTTACTTAATATGAAAAAGAATGTGATTGCCAAACATTATCAAGACTCCAGTTTCCATGTTTTATATGTTCACATCAGACAGCAAAATTAATTAACTCACAGCATTCAGAGGTCTGGGAACTTCATGAGTCAAGGGTCATAGAGAACCTGGGAAAACCTTGATTATGATGAAATGTTAACAGCTAATTATACATCTGAACAGGGAAGATCAATATGACACTGCCAAGCCTCGTTCCCTAATTGCCTCGTGGAGCAGCAGAACGCCTGGTAAAGGTGCCTCACAAACTGATACTGGGAACGTGAGTCCTGAAGGCGACCAGGAGGCAGAAGACACCATGGGCTGTTGAGCCCTGTGGGTTTTTACCTCTGTTCTCCAGCTCAGGCAAATCACTCTGTGTTGACTTCTTCCCGTCAATTTGGTGGTCCACAACCATGGATTATGATCATATGGCAGCAAGACCTTCCTTTCCCAGCTAATAACACGGCCTCTCTTTCAGTGGTCTATGATGTTTATAAAATCAAGATGAACATGTTGAGTCTGAATTTATGGAAGAATTTGCCTTTTCTCACTTAAGCAAGTACTGAAATAGGGGCGGTGCCATGATGGTTATCCCAAATAAAGCCTCTGCACGCAGGCAGTTGAGACCAATTTACCTCTTGCTTTTCTGAGGATGGGGCCACAGACTACAGAGAGATCCACTGTAGTATCTGCAATTCCTTAATAACCGTAGGTACCTGCTTTCTGCACCACAGTCAGTGCTGAAACACATGAGGCTATGACAAATGTTGACTGCTTCTAATTGAAGACGATATTCTCATAACAGTGCTGGGCTTATTTCCAAGTCTCTGAATGAAATGGACCATTCCAATAAAGCTTGCATGGGTGTGTCTACACAGCAGACCACCACCTCACCGAGAAACCTCAATTCTGGGTAGAAGAACTCTGTATTACCAGGCAGGGTAGGCTACCAGTTGAAACAAAGAACCCTCAAATCAATGTGTTTACCCACAGAAATTTATTTCTTGCTCCTTTCACAGCTCCATGTGTATCAGCAGTTGGGTTTTGGGGTGCTCTGTGGGAAGGTCCTGGCTTCTTCCATCTAGTGGCTCCACCAGCTCTAGGATAGGGCTTCTCAAACTTAGCACCAGTGACATTTTGGGCTGAATCTCTCTGTGTCATGGGGGGCTATCCCGTGCATTACAGGATGTTTAGCAAAATCTCTGGCTTTGACCCACTGGACGCCAGGAGCCTCTTTTAGTTGTGACCACCTGAAATGCCTCCAGTTATTGTCACATGTCACCTGAGAGCCAAAATCGCCTTCTACCCTCCTACTGTCCTACCGCCCCCACCCTTGGTGAAGACCCATTGCTCTAGGACTTGACAAGCTGCTACTCCATCTTCTACATTCAGCCAGCTAATAAAAGAAAACGAAGAAGGCACATCCACTCATGGATACCTCAGCCCTGAGGCGACACCCCCACCTGGGTTCACATTTCACTGGTGAGAATTAATGATGTGTCTCCCTCTAGAATCAAGGAGGCTAGAAATGTCTTTTAACTGAATGTCCAAGAAGAAAAGAAGAACTGAAATCTGATGAGTGCTAGCTGTTTCTGCCCCCAACTGTCTAATAAAGAGAAATACAGACACGAACGGGCATGTGGGAAACAGAGAAGGTCATTATCAGACAGGTGTTCCAGACTTTGTTGACTGCAGCCTTAGTTCCTTCACTTTCCTCCACTCCCTCTCCCTTTGGAGATTTCCATCATGGACAACTGGTTTCTTTGTCTTTCTAGATGCAAAATTGAGGGAAGTGTGGGGGTAGGGGGTTAGAAAAGGAAGAAATAGACAGTTTAGGACTGTGCGAGAAGCAGCAGCTTTCCAGGAAGTGTGAGGGAGAGTAGAGAGGGAGGACTGTGGTATATAAAGAAAGTAGATGTGAGAGAAAAGGGGGATTTTTAAAAGTGTATACATCGTGACATTTGAGAAATACAATTAAAATTTAATTTATGTTGAAATTACTAGTCCCTGAAACTGCATTCCCTTGACCTCATGATGTGCCTTTAATAGGATTAAAAATAATTAGGTTTTAGGTGTATGTAGCTAGGGAAAGAGTTCTATTAGTCAAGTAGTGGAATAAAACCAAGGAAGGCTTGGTCTGTGATTGGAAATGAATACGCTTTCTCTGCAGTTACTGGGTCCAGAGGAAACCAAGCGTGTGCTAACCAGCATATGAAGGTCTGGAGGAGAAAGTGAAGTTGAGTGTTTGTGGCCAAGATAGATAATTGTACACCATCTAGGAACTCAAGAAGACTAGTGCCTCTCTAATTTTCAGAGGTATGTAATGTGAATCTCATTTAAACGAAGATTGTGGTCCAGTGTGCCTGAAAGGCAGCCTGAGAGTCTGCATTTCTTTTTTTTTTTTTAATTTTTTTAAAGATTTTATTTATTCGTTTGACAGAGATCACAAGCAGGCAGAGAGGCAGGCAGAGACAGAGAGAGGGGGAAGCAGGCTCCCCGCTGAGCAGAGAGCCCGACGTGGGGCTGGATCCCAGGACCCCGAGATCACGACCCGAGCCAAAAGCAGAGGCTTCAACACACTGAGCCACCCAGGCGCCCTGAGAGTCTGCATTTCTAATGAGCTCGTGCATGTTGCGAATGCTGCTGGTCTACACACTATATTTGGATATCAAGGAGGTAGTAAAACAATATGCATTCAGAAAGTCATTTGCCCAAATAGACTCGGAAACTCTGATGCCTTTAAGAACTAGCAGGCACGTTAGCTCTTTTCACAATTTTTGTGTATATTAGAGGTTGCACCAAGGTTTATAAACATCTGAACTTCAGAGTATCTAAAGGGGAAAGGGGGAAGGAAGTGGGCACAGTCTCCAGGGAGACCGCAGAACAGTGTAAAGCAACACAGAGCCTTTTTATGATTAAGTGCTGAAATGAAGTGTTCTCACATTTCCTTTTCCCAGCCAAAGAGAGGTGTTGCTCCTAGACAAGTCCATCCGCTTCCATCCTCTGACTGAGGACTTGCGCAGCCAGATAAGATTCTGACAATATAACTAACGCTTAATATTGTCACACCTCTACCTTGAACTCTTACATCGCCAGGACCTGAAACTTTGAAAATTTGCCATTAAGGAAAAAAATGTGCCCGCCACTTCTAATATCTTTAACCATTAAGAAGGATTTCAAGCAGTTAGAGTTTTTCACTATACACTATACGCATTTGCTCAGGTTAATCCTCCCTTTATTAATAAAAGTCTATTTAGTTGAAAAACAATTATAAAACAAACATTGAGATCCTTGGGATGTTTTCTCAAATATACTCTGAAATTGTTCATGTTCAGAACTATTAAAAGAATTCCTATTGTAAATATTATACTTTTTAACGTGCCAGTTCTTTATTTGCCTCTCAATATCAAGGGCTGTGAAGCCTTTTCCCTCCTATGCTAATAACGGATTCATTTGTGGTGATGGTAAATTGCAATTATTCTTGTCTATATACCCTTATTGCTGTGCAAAAGTCCCTCGTACTTATTTTCAGGTTCTGACAGTTGCCTGGACAACACGGTTGAGATAATATCATTGTCACTTACCGGTACCAAATAATGTTAACAATATGTCCTATAAAATCAACAGAATACTAAACAATTAGAGGCCCTATTGAAAAATAGAAATTCAACACTAAGGTGTTTTGTGAAAAATGAAAGCTAGCCCCCAGTATAAGAGATTAGACACTTTGGAGACAAATCAGGGTACTTTGTGCCCTGAGGACGTCCCCTCCTGTTCCATGACAGCCCTTCAAATAGGCAGAGATTGGGTTGCGAGTACTCTGAAGATTACACAGTTAGAGAAGGAATGTACACAACCTGCAATTGATGTTAAATCATTCTGCTTCTCCTCCTTTCTCCTTTGATTGCCTTGGAGAATAGACATTTGTGGTGGCCTCCCCCCCGAGAGTTACAGAAACCCCACCTCGGGATTCAGAGATGTGTCTCCTATTTGTGCATAGGAGAAATCACAGAGAACTGAGTTCACGTTGGTTTGACCAACATGCAGAGGACCTTGGTTTATGGTCATGTGCCTGTGGTTGGTAATTTGGCATTCTCTCTATCAACTGACACAGTCTTGCTAACTATCTACTTTGATTATTTTATTTTTATTTTTTTTAAAGATTTTATTTGAGAGAAATCACAAGTAGGCAGAGAAGCAGGCAGAGAGAGATGGGGAAGCAGACTTCCGGCTGAGCAGAGAGCCCAATTCGGGGCTCGATCCCATCATGACCTGAGCTGAAGGCAGAGGCTTAACCCACTGAGCCACCCAGGTGCCCCTATTTTTATTTTATTTTATTAATGTGTAATTAACACTTTAGGATAAAGACCTCTAGATATACAATGATCATTAAAATAAATCCTTAGATGTTTATGTCAATTTTGATAGTATCTTAGAGAAACAGAATTTGTTTTTAAAATATAAAAAAAATCCTTAGTTATTTAGGACTCTACTAAGAAAAATCAATCCCAGGATTTTGTAATGCCTTTAGCTTTTGTATGTATAAGTACAATTTAATCTAAGAAATAAAGTATCTTGTTTGATTTGTTTGCAAAATATATAAAAGGAGAGAGTAGCATTAATTGGTACATTATCCGGACAAAATAAGAACCAAGGCAATCTTTGTGATGAATATTAATAAAAGCATAAGTCCTCCAACTTTTGGACAGATTCCATTTTTGTAAGCAGATAAAACCCATAGGAAATTACATGCTACCAGATGCTTCTCAAGACATTATAGTGCAATCCCAGATCTCTTTAGGAAATTGAGGATTTTGATTACCAAAGATTTTTTCCACCCAATGTTAGATGGATAGATAAATAGATAGATAGATAGATATACATGATAGAGAAGGGGAAGGAGGCAGGCAGGTAGTCCAAAGGAAAGAAGGAAGGAAGGAAGATAGATAGATGTGTATATGCATGAAAATATATATATGTATACATATGTATGTATGTATACATATATATATATACACATGTATATATTTTTTTCCATCTCAGCAACGTGTGAAGAGCTACATGGAAAGGGAAAGACAAGTAGTTGCAAAATAATTGGCTCAATGATTATTTTATGCTTTCATTTTAATAACAGTTCCTTCTAGTGATCTTCATGTATTTCAGTCCACAATTCTTCCATCCTATTTCAGAAAGCCGTTCGGTAACAATAGTAAATAAAATCTCTCTATGTACTGTTAATGCCCTTTACTCTCCGAATTTTAGGCTTCACTGTCTTTAGTAAGAAGTCAGGATCTCATGATCTCAAAACTCCAAGACTGTACTTAGGTTTGAAGCTATAGACGGGTGGGGGGCTGGGGAGTGAAAACTTAGCTTATGTGTAAGCCTGTTTCTGCTTCACATGATGGAAAATACCTTGGCCTTGCAGTGCCCAGTGCTCTGAGTGAGAGGGCGAGCCCAGGGAGAAGCTATGCCCCTGAACCTCTTCCAGCCAGAGGTAGGCAAGGGTGGAGAGTTTTCAGGCACTGGCATCCTGAATAAAACATTATAAAATATTTATCGCATTTGTATGTTGCTGTTCTGGGTAGTGAGGGAGCAACCTCAAGGAGTACACATTCCAAAGAGAGACACACATAAAATATTTAACTTTTTTTTTTTAACAATGAAAATTTTAACCATAAAGAAAAAAAAAAAACTTAAGGACACTTTCCTAATGCCAGTCACAGGTCCCTTATTTCTTCTGGCTGATTCCAGATTACTTTTTTAGCTAGTGCTTTCAACACTTACCTATACCTGGCATAGCCCTCCGAGGCTCCAAGGGGGTGGTGAGCCTACAGGAGTTCAGATTTCTTCCTTGCAGGCAGAGAGATCTCTCCAGAGCTCCATCCTCATCAGATCATCCCCTGCTTAAGTCTTTATGGCTCCCTTCCACTTGTAGGATAAAAGTTGGAACTCTAATATCAGCCTGGCCCGGAAGAACCTGGGTGATGCACCCGTGTGACTTCTCAAGACTCCATTCCCACCCCGGATTCTCCACTCCAAGCCACGTGAAGCTTCACGAAGTCCCCCAATCCCCAAGCTCTCTGCACTATGTCCTGAGCCCTCTTCTCTGCTAGGGTGGTTGCTTTGCCACCCATCGCCCCTCTTCATCAGTTGAGGCCACACCAATCCTCACCCACAGCAGTGCTCAGATGTAGCACCCATCACCTGACCTAATGTCTCCTTCCAACTGGGGACTCCTGAGGGACGAGGCTTATTGTCTTTCTGGTATACACCACCCCCACCCCCATGCCCCAGCATGGAATCAGCACTGGGTCTGCATTTCGCAGCTGCTTGCCGAGTTGAAACAAGAAGGAGTTCTTGGTCCCGTGTACCTTCCCACTGGATGGCACATGATCTCATGTAGTGGAAAAGGGTGCTGGGTCTGGAATCAGGAGACTCAGACCTGATCTTGTCTTGCTTATATGCCTATGATGAACCTGTGTGTGTCAACCACCCTAGGTCCCATTTCCCCCCAGACCTGAACATAATCGTGGCAACAGTGAAATGAATAAACAGGACAGCACTCTAGATCTTTAACTGATAACAAGCCTGTGATTTCCACTGGGGACAACCCCCTCAGACCAAGGCTGTTCTTTCTCTCCTCTCCAGGGCTCATGTAGACAAGAGGGCTGTGTTCAGTGGTGCTGGCCCCTGTTGCCTAGACCTATGAGGGAGTGTGGCATTCTTGTCCCTCTCAGATCCCTTGTGGGGTATATAGAAATAGGAAAAACAGTTGTGACTTGTTTTTAAAGGAGCAATATAACATTTGCTCTCTGGAAGACAAACGCACAGAACATCAAGCCCTATTCATCCAATTCACACATCCTTTAGGCCAGCTGGCCTGGAGTTTTGGAGTCAGGAGCTATTGTGAGTTTGCCTCAGTCTAGGTATATTGATTATTTGGCTGCTTATTCCCTTATTCAGAGGCCTAGTCAATAAAAACTTACAAGGAAGGTTTGAAATCCCCTTATGGATCTGAATGGGATTGGAAAAGCAATGAGAACAGGACCCAAAGGTATCTTTCCTTGAGTTCATTTTGAGGTCTAGATTTTGGAATGCAGGCCAAGATGGTGGCCATGCTATATATCCTGGGCGGTGGGGGGTGGGGAAGAGCGGGGAACAATGAATCCTCACATACATACAGGAATAACAAGGAAAAGTAAGAAACAATCAAGCTTCGAGTGAAAATCAGGAAAGAAGTCAACGTCTTTCTACTTTGCACAAGTCTATATTACAATTAGCACAATCAATGCACGTTACAAGACTGGAACTGACATCTTTGTCTGCAAAGTACATCACACAATTTGCGAACTAAGTCTGCTCTTCCCTAACCCAACGTATGTCTTAGGGGAGCTTGTCTGCTTGGGTGAGTACTAGTGGGAAAGGAAGCTTGTTAAATGGAAAGTCATCGGTGCATTATATGACCATATTCTCAGTACCTTGGGTACCCTGGAAGCTCATACCAAGGAACAAAATGCATTGTGAAGCTGCACTGGCCAGCAAGAATGTCCAGGTTTACATGGCCTTGATTGTCCTGTAAATTCCCCTTAGAAGAGAGCTGACTTCAGAAGCACCCATCAACCTAAGGCTTGCCGGCGGAAAACTCTACATTTCTTTTTGATCACAGCACTCTTGCTTATGCAAATCTTGGTAATCACTGTCACTTTCTACCCTAATCTTATCCCTCCAATCCTCCAAATTTCTATTCTGTATAATTAAGTCTTCACAATATCCATATTGCCAAATATGTTGATGAGCTTTTCCTTGCAAATGGGGCATGTTTGTGAGCCCTCGGATTCTCCAATGATACCCCTTTCTAGCCTCTTCATCGGTGAGGTGGCCCTCAGCCCCACGAAGGCAAAGGGACTGGGGTGGGTGGGGGAAGGCCCCCAGCAGACTGCATAGTGCTTCATGACTTCATTACCGCTCCTCTAAGCCAGTCCAGAGCCTGTGCTGGTCCTGGAGTGCAAACCCAGAACCTCCGCTGAGAAGACATTCTTCCCCCAATTAGGAACTCCGTACAGTGCAGCTGGCAACAAAGCCTCCATAATCACTAGATCGTAGTCTGAGCATAAACACACTTGGGGACTCTGGGAGGAGGGCTTTTCATCCCTCCCCAACCCAGAAAGCATAGTAAGTGCACCAGACTCCAAGGGGGAAATGAGGGCAATTTATCTGCAAGGAGAAAGTGAGAGAAAACTCTTTTAAGAAATTGGTCTCTATTCTCATTTCCATTTTCCCTCGTTTTCTCCCCTCATGCCTTCTCAGCCTTCCTTCCTTCTTTCCTTCCTTCTTTTTTCTCTTCCTTCTCATTTCTTTTTTCCTTTAAGCAGCAGAGCTGTGAATTCAAATAAAATTGCATCTTTCAACTGAATATGTGAAATGATCGAATGTAACAGCTCTGATGAATTTAGGGAGTGGCAAGGGCTCACGTTCCTTCCCTTCTCAGTCCCCCTACTGCAGGGCACCTGGCACACCTGTGTACACCCCCACATGGATGCACATCTGTGCACACATGCTGACATGCACACACATGCACATGCCTGCACACCCCTGTGCACACACCCACACTGACACTTACACAAGCACATGCCCCTGTACACATGTGCACAGACCCACCCAGACACACATCTGTACATATATGTGCCCACATCCACACAGACACACTCCCACATGCATTCACACATACACACATGAACACACACCTGTACACATACGTGTGAACAGACACACACACAGTCACACTGCGCAGCAGGCTGTGCGGCTTCTGAAGGCCTGCGGGTTCCTTGGAGTCTACTCTGGAAACTTCTGTTTCAGTACATTTTGGAAACACCATGCGGGGTCAGACCCACTGGAATTTTGGAATAAAAATTTTGAATGAATTTGCTTCAAGCCAGAGAACTTACCCTCCATTCATGAAATCCACTCTCCCCTTAAACTTGCAAAGGAAAATCCCCATGCAGCCTCACGGAGTAGCTGCAGCCATAGTTCCCCCTTCCAGATTCTGCAGGACAGGTGGGCACTGCACAAAAGCACACAGCTGTGTGATCACTGGCAAGGGCTCACCTTCGTGATGGTTTTCGGGGGTTACAAGGTCGACTTGAGTGGCTGAGGGCAAGGGTGTGTTCCATTGTAGAATCAGGCATGACTTTTCCCCTCCCGTCCTCTCAGACCTGCCCTTTATGGCCATGAGCTGGGCAAGGTGCTCATCATCACAACCCCCCTCTGTGCCAGGCCCCAAGTCATGGCTACCTACCAGGACCCTGCTACATGGACATATGTCTCCCTATTGGTGTTTAAGGGCTCCAGCTGCAGCCTTTGGGACAGTTAATTTAGCATTAAAAATGCCACATGTAACATACAGTGAACTTGGTTCCCTGGAAAAGCTCATAAAGTTGCATCCAGCGCTTCCTTCCTCCACAGTAGCGAGAGCTCTGTAGGGACCATCTCTTACACTCTGGGCTCAAGGCAACAGCTAGCCTGAGGCCAAAAGGTGAGTTGTGTCCTGATCCATTAGGTCAGATTTGAAAACAATTCACAGAATTTTCAGAAAAGTGACTTAAGGTCTTATTTTCATTTCACAAGAACAGAGGGCTCTGGATCTGACCTAGCTGAAAGGTGCAAGATAAAATTTATGAGGATGACTGAGACAGAGGCAACATAATGGGTCACCCCCTGTGGAGACCCCCAAGTGTCTCCAGCCCCACTGATGTCATTCACAGCTCCTGCACCACCATTGCCTGCATCCCCATGCTTCCAAAAAGCAGCAGCAGCCACCAATCTCTCTGGTGTCCCCCACTCTCGGCTTTAGACCGCCTATTTCCCTAGTTCACCAATAGACACCATGCCCTCTGCCCAGCTCAGATTCTGAATCTCAGATAGCACAGCTGGGGTAGTAAAGGATGAGAGTGGGAGCCTGGCCGGGGACAGAGTGGAGCCAAAATGCAAGGACACTCCTGGAAGAATCTACAGGACATTCTTGTTGACATGTATCCCAGAGGTGAGTGAGGGGCCAGGGGAGGAATGGGCTTGGGGATAAGGGGACAAGGCAGAGGAGAATTAAGTAAGCACATACATAAAAAGACTCTTTCCTATGTTTCTTACTGCCAAGCTGACATTTAAGGGATAAAAATGTAAGAAATAATTGGGGTTTATTTCTTGCTTGTGGCAAGCGTTTTCTCAAGCCCTGTGATGTATAGCATGGTATAAATATTTTTAAAACTATCCAAGAACCATGAGAGAGGGCAGGGCCACCATTTAAAGTTGTAACTGTACCCTGCAGGAATTTAGGTTGTTGGTCTGGGTTTCAAAGAATGGGTTTCTCAGGGGGGCCAAAGGACAGGGAAGTTTGTGCATGAAAGAACACCATGCATTTAGTAAACACAGCATTCAGGGATGAGGGTACTGGCAAAAATTATAAGTACAAAGGTAAGAAAGCTTTTATAATCCTGCTGAGTAATTTGAACTCATCATGAATAAAGTGGTTCTAATGATCCAGTACATTAGAAATGTAATTCTTGATAACTCCATAGTAAACATATGAGTGGGAGCAGCCGGTGGAAAGAAGGCCATTGAGGAGGCTGCTGGGGAAGGTCATGCAAGGGATGATAGGGCCCGAATCTAAGGCAATGGCAAGGTGGAGAGGCAGGGTTGCATCTGAGAGAAACTTAGGAGGAGAAATGAGAGCCTGTAGGACTTGGTGAGTGGGAGGCTTACAGTGGAGGGGAAGTCAGGGGTGATGACAAGCCATGTGATAAGATCAGTCAGTTGTGTTTTCTCTTCCAAGGCCTAAGGAAAGGAGACCTGAGGGAGCCCCATCTCCACTCACAGATTTTTGAAAGAGGTCATTATAGGACAGTCCCCTTGCTCACCCTTCCAGAGAAGAAGACAAAACCTTTCCAGAACTCTCGAGAGATTCATTATCTTATTTCCAGGTGGGAAGCCAATTTAGGCTGGAGAATTAGCTTTAGTTTTTTTTAAAGATTTTATTTATTTGACAGACAGATCACAACTAGGCAGAGAGGCAGGCAGAGAGGAAGGAGGAAGCAGGCTCCCTGCTGAGCAGAGAGTCCGATGCGGGGCTCGATCCCAGCACCCTGAGATCATGACCCGAGCCGAAGGCAGAGGCTTTGACCCACTGAGCCACCCAGGCGCCCCAGCTTTAGTTTTATCAGATGAGAGTGGCTACCTAGTGAAGTAGATGTTACTAGCTCAGCCTTCTTCAGCCTGTCATTTCATTTCTGAGATGGGGGAAATGAACCAGAATCTTTTTCTGCTTGAAATAGATGCTACCTCTTCTCTTAGAAATAGCTGATCAATAAACATTTAAAGATCAAGACCTTGTTCCCATCAACATCGCACCACTGGTGAAGTTGGCACTCAGAAGGGACAGGGCCCTTCCTTCTCTGGGAGGCTGGTAGCCCACATTTTCCAGTAATGCAGCCCTGTGCAGTCGAATGTGCCCCTCTTTGGTTTAATTGTATTCTTTGGCCAAGAAATCCCACATTGCCTGGTACACTCCTGGCTCATCACCAATTACTAATGGATAGTCCTATGGCTGTGAGCCCATCATTGGCTGGTATGACTGGTCAATTTTTTAAGAGTTGACTTGCAAATAGGTAGAAGGGGATGCTGGGACTTGGGGTATGGCCCAAGTCAAGTATCATGAGCTATTTTTGTAACAACAGAAATACATTTTTGGGTGGTTTTGAAAGTCTTTAAATCATTGGCTTGTAAAAATTCTATTAGTCCCTCAACTGTTCCATTTACCACAAATTTCTACATCTAATAAAACCATATTCCCCATTTAAAAATCATTCTATCCTCTTTCTAGTTCATTATGCAACTCTAGGCAAATAGAACAGAAATATCTGTCTTCAGTAGTTGTGCTCAGAGTTAGTCTACAAGTGCAGATTTTCCATAAAAATAAGAGGAAATAGAATCTAGACCAATTCTTTCAAGTCTGCTACCTGATTTTTATTGCACTTAGTCTGGATATTTTTTTTAGTGCTGGGGGCATATTTATTTTTATCCACTGCACTCTAATTTTCAGCTACTTGAAAAAAAGAGCTTTTATATTTAAATTGATACAGAAGTCATGGCCAGCTACAGTTTTGTGTGTCAATCAATAAAACATAGTTTAGATGACCATATATATGTATTTGTGAGAGCCTCTTAGATAATAAATCCCCTTCTCTTAAGAGTTCTGATGTTTTTGAAAGTGAACAAATCTACTATGTAGTTTTATACTAGTCTACTTAGGGTTGCCAGATTCAGCAAAGAAAAATACAGGATGTCTGGGGGGAGGAGCAAGATGGTGGAGGAGCAGAAGACCTAAGTTTTGTCTGGTTTCAAGAATTCAGCTACATAGCTATCAAACCATTCTGAACACCTACAAACTCAACAGGATATCAAAGAGAAGAAAAGCAGCAATTCTAGGAACAGAAAAGTGGCCACTTTCTGTAAGGTAAGAGGTGTGGAAAAGCAAGTCTGAGGCGATATATGGGAAGATAGACTGCAGGGGAAGGGGCCAGCTCCCCGCAAGAGGTGGAGCAGCGGAGCCCAGAATCAGAACTTTCAGAAGTCAGCCCCACTGAGGGATGTGGCTCCAGAGACTAAGCAGGTGGTGGGGATTGGGGTGAACACTCGTTGGGACAGTGTGGTCTCAGGACCTGTGGGGTCACAGAAAGACTGAAGTTGCCTGAGTGTGGCAGAGCTCCCAGGTATTGGAGTGGGGAAGCTGGTCTCAAAGAGGGAACTGAGCAGTGGGCTCTCATCTCAGGGTTGCCATAAAGCATGATCCACGGCACAGTGTGACCACTGCTCTTTGTGCAGAGACCCCACAAGAGGCAGAACCAGGAGACTTCCTTGGGAGGAGCGAAATGGAAGCACACAGCAGGAATCTGCTGGGTTTGGAGCCTCCAAACACGGCTGTGTGCTAGAGATAGAAATGTTCAGTCACAGGCTGGGTGAGCATGGAGTGCAGCCAGAGAGGAGGGAGACAGGAGGGAGTGACTGCTTATCTCTGAGGGCACACTGAAGAGCAGGGGTCTGAATTCTCAGCTTCTCTGAGGCCGGAGATTGGGAGGCCTCCATCTTCATTCCCATTCTCCAAACCTGTACGGAAAGCATTCAGGGAACAAAAGCTTCAGAAAGCGAACACAATTATGTTACTTAGCCCCACCCCTGGCAAGGGCGGTGCCATTCTACCTCCAGGAAAGACATTTGAGAATCACTACAACAGGCCCCTCCCCCAGAAGAGCAGCAAGAACATCCAGACCAAGACCAAGCTCACTGATCAATGAGAACTGCAAAACTTCAGAGTTACAGGAATACAGCACATAGAATTCATGGCTTTTTCCCCATGATTCTTTGGCCTTTCAAAGGTACTTTTTAAATTTTATTTATTTTTTTCTTTTTCTTTATTTTTTTTAAAGATTTTATTTATTTATTTATTTATTTATTTATTTATTTATTTATGAGAGAGGGAGAGAGAGAGAGAACAAGCAAGGAGAGACAGAGAGAGAAGCAGGCTCCCCACTGAGCAAGGAGCCCAATGCAAGACTCGATCCAAGGACCCTGGGATCATGACCTGAGCTGAAGGCAGCAGCTTAACTGACTGAGCCACCCAGGCGTCCCTTCTTTTTTTTTTTTTTTTTTTTAATTTTTCCTCTTTCCTATTTTAAACATTTTATCAATACCTTTTTAAAAAAATATTTTTTAATTTTCATTTTTATAGTCATATTCTATACCTTCATTGTATTTAACCTTATTGTGTGTGCGTGCGTGTGTGTGTGTGTGTGTACTTTTTCTTTCCTTCTTTAAAATTTTAGGAGGCAGTTACTTCTAACAGACCAAAATACACCCAAAATCTACTGGGTGGCTCTGTTCTATTCACCATCCTGATCATATTCTTTTTCTTTTTTTCCTTTCTTCTCCCTCTGGTTGTGGGTCTCTTCTGATTTGTCTAGTGTATACTTTTTCTGGAGTCGTTTTTACCCTTTTAGGATTTTGTTTTCTCATTCATCTGTTCTTCTCTGGACAAAATGACAAAATGGAAAAACTCACCTCAAGAAAAAAGAACAAGAGGCAGTACCAACTGCCAGGGACCTAATCATTGTGGACATCAGTAAGATGTAGGAACTAGAGTTCAGGATGACATTTATAAAGATACTAGATGAGCTTCAAAAAAGCATAGAGGATGATAGAGAATCCCTTTCTGAAGAAATAAATGAACTAAAATCTAACCAATTTGAAATTTAAAAAGGTTATTAATGAGATGCAATAAAAAATGAGGGCTCTTATTGCTAGGATAAATGAGGCAGAAGAGAGAATTAGTGATATAGAAGACTAATGATGGAGAATAAGGAAGCTGAGAAAAAGAAAGATAAGTAACTACTGGTTAATGAGGGAAGAATTCAAGAGATAAGTGATACCAAGATTAAACAATATTAGAATAATTGGGATCTCAGAAGAAGAGAAAAGAGAGAGGGGGGGCAGAAGATATATTGGAACAAATTACAGAGGAGAACTATCCTAATTTGGGGAAGGAAACATGCATCACAATCCAGGAGGCACAGAGAACCCCCCTCAAAATCAATAAAAATAAGTCAACACCCGATCATCTAATAGTAAAACTTACAAGTCTCAGTGACAAAAAGAAAATCCTGAAAGCACCTTGGGACAAGAGGTCTGTAACCTACCATGGTAGAAATATTATAATGGCAGCAGACCTATCCACAGAGACCTACCAGGCCAGAAAGCACTGGCATGATATATTCAGAGCACTAAACGAGGAAAATATGCAGGCAAGAATACCATATCCAGCTAGGCTGTCATTGAAAATAGAAGGAGAAATAAAAAGCTTCCAGAGCAAACAAAAAATAAAAGAATTTGCAAACACCAAACCAGCCCTACAGGAAATATTGAAAGGGGTACTCTAAGCAAAGAGAGAGCCTAAAAGTTACATAGACCAAAAAGGAACAGAGACAATATACATTTATGGACACATTACAGGCAATACAATGGTACTAAATTCATATTTTTTAATAGTTATCCTGAGTTTAAATGGCTAAATGCCCCAATCAAAAGACACAGGGCATCAGAATGGATGAAAACAAAAAACAAAAAACAAAAAAAACCAACAAGACCCGTTGGTATACTGCAAGAAACTCATTTTAGACCCAAAGACACCTCCAGATTTAAAGTGTATGGATGGAAAACCATTTACCATGCTAATGGACATCAAAAGAAAGCTGGGGTGGCAATCCCTATATCAGACAAATTAGATTTTAAAACCAAAAATGATAATAATATCATATTTAAAGGGCCTGTCCAACAAGAAGATCTAACAATTTTAAATATCTATGCCCCTAACACGGGAGCAGCTAATTATATAAGCCAATTAATAACAAAATCAAAGAAACACATCGACAATTATACAATAATAGTAGGGGATTTTAACACACCCCCTCTCACTGAAATAGACAAAACATCTAAGCAAAAGATCAACAAGGAAATAAAGGCTTTAAATGACACACTGGACCAGCTGAACATCACAGGCATGTTCAGAATATTCCATCCCAAAGCAACAGAATACACATTCTTCTCTAGTGCACATGGAACATTCTCCAGAATAGATCACATCCTGGGTCACAAATCAGGTCCCAACTGGTATCAAAAGATTGAGGTCATTCCCTGCATATTTTCAGACCACAGTGCTTTGAAACTTGAACTCAATCACAAGAGAAAAGTTTTAAAGAATTCAAATACATGGAGGCTAAAGAGCATCCTACTAAAGAATGGATGGGTCAACCAGGAAATTAAAGAAGAATTTTGAAAATTCATGGAAACCTATAAAAATGAAAACACAACTATTCAAAGTCTTAGGGATGCAGCAAAGGTGTGCCTAAGAGGAAAGTATATAGCAATGCAAGCCTTTCTCAAGAAACAAGAAAGTTCTTAAATACACAACTAACCCTACACCTAGAGAAGCTGGAGAAAGAACAACAAAAAAAGCCTAAACCCAGCAGGAGAAGAGAAATTATAACAATCAGAGCAGAAATCAATGAAATAGAAACTGAAAGAATAGTAAAGCAGATCAGTGAAACTAGGAGCTGGTTCTTTAAAAGAATAAGATTGATAAACTCCTGGCCAGACTGATCCAAAAGAAAAGAGAAAGGGCCCAAATTAATAAAATCATGAGTGAAAGAGGAGAGATGACGACCAACATCAAAGAAATACAAATAGTTATAAGAATGTATTATGAACAAGTTTATGCCAGCAAATTAGACAATCTGGAAGAAGTGATGCATTCTTAGAGAGTATAAACTACCAAAACTGAACCAGGAAGAAATAGAAAACCTGAACAGACCCATAACCCATAAGAAAATTGAAGCAGTCATCAAAAACCTCCCCAAAACCAAGAGCCCAGGGCCAGGTGACTTCCCAAGGGAATTCTGCCAAACATTTAAAGAAGAATTAATACCTATTCTCCTGAAAATATTCCAAAAAACAGAAATGGAAGGAAAACTTCCAAACTCATTTTATGAGGCCAGCATTACCTTGATTCCAAAACCAGACAAAGAACCCATTAAAAAGAATTACAGACTAATATCCCTGATGAACACGGATGCAAAAATTCTCACCAAAATACTAGCCAATAGGATCCAACAGTACATTGAAGGGATTATTCACCATGACTAAGGGGATTTATTCAACTTCAAGGTTGATTCAATATCCATAAATCAATCAATGTGATACACTACATTAATAAAAGAAAAAATAAGAACCATACGAGCCTCTCAATAGATGCAGAAAAAGCATTTGACAAAGTATAACATCCTTTCTTGATCAAAAATCTTCACAGTGTAGGGATAGAGGGTACATAACTCAATATCATATAAGGCATCTATGAAAAACCCTCAGTGAATACCATTCTCAATGGGGAAAAACTGGGAGCTTTTCCCCTAAGGTCAGGAACATGGCAAGGCTGCCCTCTATCACCACTGCTATTCAACATAGTACTAGAAGTCCTAGCCTCAGCAATCAGACAACAAAAAGAAATAAAAAGCATCAGAATTGGCAGAGAAGAAATCAAACTCTCACTCTTTGCAGATGATATGATACCTTATGTGGAAAACCAAAAGACTTTACCCCAAATTGCTAGAACTCATACAGGAACTCAGTAAAGTATCAGGATATAAAACCAATGCACAGAAATCAGTTGCATTTCTATACATCAAAAGAAGACAGAAGAAAAGAAATTAAGGAGTTGATCCCATTTAAAATTACACCCCAAATCTTAAGATACCTAGGAATAAATGTAACCAAAGAGACAAAGAATATGTACTTGGAAAACTGTAGAATACTCATGAAAGAAATTGAAGAAGACACATAGAAATGGAAAAAAGGTTCCATGCTCATGGATTGGAAGAACAAGTATTGTGAAAATGTCTATGCTACCTAGAGCAATCTACACATTTAATTCAATCCCTACCAAAATACCATCAACTTTTTTCAAAGAAATGGAACAAATAATCTTAAAATTTATATAGAACCAGAAAGACCTGAATAGCCAGAGGAATGTTGAAAAGGAAAAGCAAAGCTGGTAGCATCACAATTCCAGATTTCAAGCTCTAATACAAAGCTGTAATCATCAAGACAGTATGGTACTGGCACAAAAACAGACACATAGATCAATGGAACAGAATAGAGAGCGCAGAAATGGACCCTCAATTCTATGGTCTACTAATCTTTGACAAAGCAGGAAAAAATATCCAATGGAAAAAAGACAGTCTCTTCAACAAGTGGTGTTGGGAAAATTGGACAGCCACATGCAGAAGAATGAAACTGACCATTTCCTTACACCATGTACACAAATATACTCAAAATGGATGAAAGACCTCAATGTGAAACAGTAATTCATCAAAATCCTTGAGGAGAACAGAGGCAGCAACCTCTTAAACCTCAGCTGCAGCAACTTCTTCCTAGAAACATTGCCAAAGGCAAGGTAAGCAAGGGCAAAAATGAACCATTGGGACTTATCAAGATAAAAAGCTTTTGCACAGCAAAGGAAATGGTCAACAAACCAAAAGACAACTGACAAAATTGGAGAAGATATTTGCAAATGACATATCAGATAAAGGGCTAGTATCCAAAATTTATAAAGAACTTATCAGGGACGCCTGGGTGGCTCAGTTGGTTAAGCGCCTGCCTTCGGCTTAGGTCATGATCCCAGCATCCTGGGATCGAGTTCCACATCGGGCTCCTTACTCGGCAGGGAGACTGGTTCTCCCTCTGCCTCTGCCTACCACTCTGTCTGCCTGTGCTCGCTCTCTCTCTCTAACAAATAAATAAATAAAATCTTAAAAAAAAAAGAACTTTTCAAACTCAACACCCAAAGAACAAATGAGCAGAAGACATGAACAGACATTTCTGCAAAGAAGACATCCAAATGGTCAACAAACACATGGGAAAGTGCTTAACATCACTGGGGATCAGGGAAATACAAATGAAAACCACAGTGAGATACCACCTCACACCAGTCAGAATGGCTAAAATTAACAAGTCAGGAAATTACAGATGTTGGTGAGGTGAACCTTCCTACACTGTTGGTGGAAATGCAAGCTGGTGCAGCCACTCTGGAAAACAGTATGGAGGTTCCACAAAAAGTTGAAAATAGAGCTACCCTACAACCCAGCAATTGCACAACTGGTTATTTACCCCAAAGGTACTGATGTAGTGATCCAAAAAGTCACATGCACCCAAATGTTTATAACAGCAATGTCCACAATAGCCAAACTATGGAAAAAGCATAGATGTCCATCAATAGATGAATGGATAAAGAAGATGTGATACATATATACCATTGAATACTATGCAGCCATAAAAAAAACAGGAAATCTTGCCATTTGCAACGACATGGATGGAACTAGAGGGTATTAGGCTAAATGAAATAAGTTAATCAGAGAAAGACACTTACCATATGATCTCTCCCATACGAGGAATTTGAGAGGCAGGGTGGGGTGTCATGAGAGGGAAGGGAGGGACAAATGAAGCAAGATAGGACCAGGAAGAGAGACAAACCTTAAGAAATTCTTGGTCTCAGGAAAGAAACTGAAGGTTGCTGGAGTGGAGGGGGGTGGGAGGGATGGGGTGATTAGGTGATGGACATTGGGGTGGGTTTATGCTATGGTGAGTTCTATGAATTGCATAAGACTGATGAATCATAGACCTGTACCCCTGAAACAAATAATACATAGTGTTAAAATAAATTTTAATAAAAATTTTTAAAAATACAGGATGTCCAATTAAATTTGAATTTCAGATAAATAACCTTTTTTGGTATAATTATGTTCTGTACACTCTTTGGGGCATTCTTACACTAAAACAGTAATCATTATTTATATGATATTCACACTGGGTGTTCCCCAGCTTATTTGGTAAACCAAAACCTTCTATAAACTGAGCGTTAACATACAAACCAAATAACCCTGGCTTCCTTGACATTTCATGTCTTTGCAAAAGACAATGTCAACTATTGGAATATTTTCTCTTAAAAAAGCCCCTCTTTATGTGTATTTCAAGAGTGCTTTTGACAGGAAACTGTCATGCCAGATTCTTAGTAAATGAGCATATAGACCATCTTTAAGGGATAAATGTTGAAAAAAAAAAAGACAAAATAGGAGTTTCTGGGGACATGTGGAAAGATGGTTTGCTCTGTATTTCACTTATAACATGTGAAAAGGGATGGAGAGCCAATATTCTGAGTCATGAGGGAGGTTAGATTTAGGTTTTTACAATCATTCAAATGTTCAGGCAGTATTTCACACAATTCTGAGGCAAGGAAGATCCTAGCTGGGACTACAGCTAGGACAGTAATGTGCTCGAAATACGGGCTTTTTGTAGCCATTTTCCTAAATTGCATTTGACAGAGACAAAGGATTCCACTTATATTTCAATGAAAATTGCTTTACTATTAGACAGACCCTCTTAAGCGTGTGTCACTTCACAAGGGAAAGCTAAGGAGAGCACTTAGCATTCTTTTCATAGGTTTCTACATAGAAAGAGCCTCCTATTTTTTTCCTTCTAAATTCCTTTGGAAAGTTGCTGACCTTAATTTCCCCTTCTCTTTCAGGATGAGAAGATTAAGAATGAAACTCCACATGTGCATGAGGCTGCTTAAAGATCTAGAACAGCACAATTAAGAAAAGATATTATATGGCATCCATATTAATCCAACCCTTAATTTGCTCCCAGCCTAGGAGGCCTTCCTAGTGGTGGTGAAGAACTCGTGCAAGCCTTAGAGATGGAGGACAAGGCTGTGCTTTCATAGTGGAAAACAAATGCCCAAAGATGGACAGGTCTTGCCCAAAGTTACACTAAGACCAGATACAGTTTTATCTCACACTCATGTTTCCTGAGTCTCTTCACCCACAATTATTTCTATATTATCCTTTCATACGTACAGGTGAAAAATCACTCCATCATATTACTGTTTAAAAACCACAGCCAGTGGGCGCCTGGGTGGCTCAGTGGGTTAGAGCCTCTGCCTTCAGCTCAGGTCGTGATCTCAGGGTCCTGGGATCGAGTCCCGCATGAGGCTCTCTGCTCCGCAGGGAGCCTGCTTCCCTTCCTCTCTCTCTGCCTGCCTCTCTGCCTACTTGTGATCTCTGTCTGTCAAGTAAATAAATAAAATCTTTAAAAGAAAAAAAAGAAAAAAAAACCACAGCCAGTCTACTTACCTTCATAGCAGCATTATTCACAATAGCCAAGAGGTGGAAGAAACCCAGAAGCCCAGAGACAGATGAATGGATAAACAAAATGGGGTTTAGATACCAACAAGGGAATACTAGTCAGCCTTCCAAAGGAGTGAATTTCTTTATTTATTTATTTACTTGATAGACAAAGAGCACAAATAGGCAGAGAAGCAGGCGGAGAAAGAGAAGGAAGCAGGCTTCCCGCTGAGCAGAGAGCCCAATGTGGGGCTCGATCCCAGGACCCTGAGATCATGACCTAAGCCGAAGGCAGAGGCCTAACCCACTGAGCCACCCAGGTGCCCCAGGGGTGAATTTCTGAAACATGCTGCAGCAGGTAAGCTAAGTACGTCAGCTAAGTGAAACAGGTCAGTCAAGAAAGGGCAAATACTTTATGATTCCACTTCCATGAGGGACCTCCGGGAGTGAAATTCAGAGACAGAAAGTAGAATGGTGGTCGCCAGGGGGTAGGGGAGGGGGAGGGGGAAGTTCTTGTTTAATGGAGGCAGAGTTTAGTTTTCCCTGGGATGGAAAGCCTTCTGGAGATTTGTCATCATTGATGTACGTGTACTTATACTACTAAACTGTGCACTTAAAATGGTTAACATGGTAAATTCTATGTTAGATTATTATTTTTTAACCACAGTGAGAAATAAGCGTCACCAGAAAAAAGAAATCTGATATTGTGAGATTCTACAGTCCTCCCTTCAATGCTTTTACCAGTAATAATTCAGTCTAAAACCGAAAACAGCCCTTAAGCATCCAAATATGTAAAGGATATAAAAAGTGATTTTTAAAAAATCTGGGTCTAGAGCAGACTAGGGTGACCTTTAGAAGGGCATATGCAGTGCTTTTCGGGTGGCCTGAGGGGGTAGGATAGAGAGCTGTAGGCAAGAGTACAGAGAGAAGGTCCTGTCCCGGGGTACCTCCCAGCCTCTGCCTTTCCACTCAGGAGACTCACCTTAAAGATGCAATAATCCAATCAAGAAATGGGCAGAGGACATGAACAGACATTTCTGCAAAGAAGACATCCAGATGGCCAACAGACACATGAAAAAGTGCTCCACATCACTGGGCATCAGGGAAATACAAATCAAAACCATTATGAGATACCACCGCACACCAGTCAGAATGGCTAAAATGAACAAGTCAGGAAATGACAGATGCTGGCGAGGATGTGGAGAAAGGGGAACCTCCTACACTGTTGGTGGGAATGCAAGCTGGTGCAACCCCTCTGGAAAACAGCATGGAGGTTCCTCAAAAAATTGAAAATAGAGCTACCTTATGACCCAGCAATTGCACTACTGGGTATTTACCCTAAAGATACAAACGTAGTGATCCAAAGGGGCACGTGTACCCGAATGTTTATAGCGGCAATGTCCACAATAGCCAAGTTATGGAAAGAACCTAGATGTCCATCAACAGATGAATGGATAAAGAAGAGGTGGTATATATATACAATGGAATACTATGCAGCCATCAAAAGAAATGAAATCTTACCATTTGCAACGACATGGATGGAACTAGAGCATATTATGCTTAGCGAAATAAGTCAACTGGAGAAAGACAACTATCACATGATCTCCCTGATATGAGGAAGTGGAGATGCAACGGGGGTGGGGGTTAAGGTGGTAGGAAAAGAAAAAATGAAACAAGATGGGATCGGGAGGGAGACAAACCAAAAGAGACTCTTAATGTCATAAAACAAACTGAGGGGGCTGGGGGGAGAGGGGTTGGGAGAGGGTGGTGGGGTTACATTATATGTTTAAATTTTAAAAAAGCTTAAAAAAAAGATGCAAATAGCTTGAGAAGAGTTATATTCCAAAACCCTTAACACAACACACTGGCCTTCTTTCCTGGACTTCCCAACTGACTCTCCAGTCCGTTCTCTGCACTGGACAACCCTGTTTTTGACTTTCGTAGCACCCCAAACTCTTCTTGCAAAGCACTTAACAAAGGGTGTGATTTCAATGTTTGGGTTATTTGTTTAATATCTGTCCACCCCCAGCTCCCTGAGGCAGGCAAGGTTCCTCCTCTGTTCATCCAGCATAGTGTTTAATACAGAGCAGGTTCACAATAAATAATTTTAAGTGGCTGGTCAATCAACCATCAGCTTAGAAGACCACAAGGTCTGTGAGGTTCACCCAGGCAGTGGCTACATGAGGGTGCGTAAGCAGTCCTGATGCCCTCCCTCCCATCAGCTCAGCAGTTATTAAAAGGATTGTTCTAGGGGCACCTGGGTGGCTCAGTGGGTTAAAGCCTCTGCCTTCAGCTCAGGTCATGATCCCAGGGTCCTGGGATCGAGCCCCGCATCGGGCTCTCTGCTCAGCAGAGAGCCTGCTTCCCTTCCTCTCTCTCTGCTTGCCTCTCTGCCTACTTGTGATCTCTCTCTGTCAAATAAATAAATAAATAAATAAATCTTTAAAAAATTAAAAAATAAAAAAAAATAAAAGGATTGTTCTAGCCAGACCCCCAGTGACGGACGTATGACCTGAGGGAAGCACTAATGATGTAAAATCAACCTAAGGGTGAAATTCCGACTTTTAAGATGGAATAGGCAAAAAACAACAACAATCCTTCATTTAATTCTTCATTTTTTGATTTAACTTGATAACTGCAAGTAAAACACGGTGCATGTTTTCTATCTGATGCTTAATGAGAAGTGGCACTAACTACACAAAACAGAAACCAGCACCCATTTCTTCTAGTATTTTAGCAGAATAGAACCAGTGTGCTTACGAATATACATATTACAAAACACGTTTTGACAATACCCTTAGTACTTAGCCTATTTAATATTCTGTTTGCATCTCTGAGAATTAAAATGTCAAATAAAAATCCTTTGTGAAATATCTCTCGGTGACCACCAATGTCCCGTAGATCTTCTCTGAAGAAAAGAAACTTCCAGGAGAGATGATGGGGCTGTGCATGTTCTGGGGTTGAGTTTTGAGATTCTGCATCAACATTGTGAGTGATGGTATTATAGATCTGGTGAGCCACTAAAAACTGAATGTAAGCCCACATTGCAACCAAAATTATTCACTGACGTCTTCCTCCATCCAGAATCTAAGCAAACTAATGGCTTATTATATTACAAGCCATTTTAACAGAAACTTTTTTCCATTTGGCCATTTTTCTCCTATGAGAAATTAATTCTAAAGATCTTTCCCTAAGATCGAAGGCTTACAAAGCCATTTGAAAATTCATTCGTTTGTTTTAGAAGTTGAAAGTTGGGATTTTAAAAATATATATTCACCAGAAACTGGGAAAGTTTTCACCTTCTACCTTCTTCTTTTCCTCAGAATAAAATATCCAAGGAGTTAACAAAACTTGATGTGAACCTAAAATTCCCCTGTAGGTATAGGAAACCACTAAGGAGGGTGAAACCCACCAGTCTTTCTTTATAGGCAGTACCTCACTTCAACAGTATGATGAAATTTCAGATCAATTTCTGATCAGAGAAAATAAAATGGTAGATTTCCGTTATCAATTGGCTTCATCCCTGTTGGACATAGGGTGTTTTCTCCACGAATTTAAAAACACGAAGTCTCCATGGACTTTCTGTTTCTGTGCCTTCCCATTACCACATGCCTCTCATTAAGCTCTGTGTCACCATGAGACCCCAGGTGGTAGAGCTTTCCCCTTGGAATTAAGCTTGAGAACAAAGCTGGCAGTGCTGTGCCTGGATTATCACAATTTGATAGCATAATACAAAACTTTCCAGTCTGGTATTTAAGAAATGAAAGCTAACATCTGCTCTCCTTGGGGTCTAAGCTAATTACGCTTTACTCAGCAAAACTACCTTTTCATTCCTTCTCCCAGATAGCTAGTTTTTATAACTAACAAGGAATACTCATAGCAATATTTGTAAGGCAACAATTTCTTGATTGATGCTAATGATTTCCAGATGTCCTAGTGGCTCCTCTCTTCTTGATGCAGCATTTTAATATTTCCTTCAGCGTATTTAGGTTTTTATGACCAAAATTCTTCCATCATGAAATGATCATGAAAATTAAAATTAAAATTAAGGTGGAGCTCAAGTATTGGCATCTAAGCTGAAATCTGGATGGTAGGAATAAATTTGTAGTTCTACAACTCATATCAAAGTGAAACATGGAATAAAATAACTCAAAGATAACCTTTACGAAAAAAAAGTTCTCCCTCAAATACAGGATGGCAGTTTTTCAAAAAATTAAAAACAGAATCACTATATGATTCAGCAAGTCCACTTTTGGATATATACCCAAAAGAATTAAAAACAGGGTTTTGAAGAAATATCTGTACACCCACATTCGTAACAACATTATTCACAATAATCAAGAGGTGAAAGCAACCTAAGTGTCCATCAACAAATGAATGGGTGAAGAAAATGTGGTATACACATACAAGGGGATTGTACACATATACTATGGGATATTACTCAACCTTAAAAAAGGAGGGAAATCCTAACATGCTACGACATGGATGAGCCTTGGAGACATTATGCTAAGTGAAATAGGCCACATAACGACAACTACTGAACGATTCCATGCATATGAGAAATCTAAGATAATCAGATTCATAGACAGAAAATAGAAGGGTAGTTACCAGGGGCTTGGGGAAGGGGAGAAATGAGGAGTTGTTTCATGGGTATAGAGTTTCAGTTTTGCAAAATGAAGAGTCTGGAGTTGGGTGGTGGTGATGTTTGTACAACAACGTGAATGCACACAATCCCATTGAACTGTATCCTTGAAAATGGTTCAGATGGCATATTGCCTCATTTTGATGGCTGGAATTGTACTATTCTAAGGGAGCGTGCCTGCAGGATGTTCTGGGATGGAAGAGGAAGGCTGGTGGAGGAAGATGCGAGGCTGGTTTAGCTGGGTCAGAGAGGATATATCTGTGTGTCCTTGGCCAGGAAGGTCTGCACCATCCAAACCACAAAGTTCAAACATAGTCATGGCAAACTTAACATTGACAAAAACAAGCATCAACATACAAGAGGGTGGGGAGGAGAGAGTGGGACACAGTAGCAGAATCTTGAGATACAGACAGCCCTAAAGTTTGGCAGGGGGCAGTAAGTACTGTGACTCTGGGGTTTCCAGGTACTGTCTGGGGCAGAGTTGAGCCTCTAGGAAGGGATCAGGAAGAGGGAGTATGCTATAGTCCCCCAACAGGAGCTGCATGGAAATCAGGATCCAAAACAGAAGCTCAAGCCATTAACAGTTTGAACATTCACGGTTTGCTTTATATTCCTTATTTTACTCACACCATTAACAATAGCTATCACTTATGTTGTATTTAGCATGTGCCATGCATATTTAATGGTTGGCTCATTTAATACTCACATGACCTGAGATGTAAGTCCTATTACACCATTTTACAAAGAAGGAAACTGAAGCATAGGACAGCCATAATCCGGTAGGTCAGGAAAAGGAACTACACTTCTCTGCACCATGGATAGAGAAATTGAGTACTGAAGAAGTTGAGTAAATTGCCCAGGTCACACAGTAGCAAGAAGAGTTGAGGTTTAGAGCTGGGATTCTGATTCCAGAGGCTGGATTGTAATCACTGGTCTATCCCAACTCGTGGGTAAAGACCAAGGAGGCTCATAAAATGGCTACAGCTCAGTGCACACAGAGTCACCCCAGGGATGCTCCAGGGATGTTCTGGGCTGATGGCTTCAGAACAGACTTGCCATTGCCATCCTCCCATCCTCATCCATCCAGCCCCCCCCTCATGGCTTAGAGAGAGTCTGGCTGATTGGGTCAGGATTGACTCAGCATCTGGGTAAGCTGAGCACACCAAGTGGAGCTGGAGGGATGGCAACTCACCAAAACTCACCATCACTGCTACCACACAGAGAAAGAAATGCTGTGCACATGTTCCGGGTAGATAATAGCATTAACTAGCTGTAGCAACATGAACTATGGATTTTACTTTGTTTTGATTCCCTTTTCCATTTAGTATCATATTCCCTTTGGTCTAGGAATGGTTTTCATTCCAGGAAGAGGATGCCTTGAAGCTGAAGCAGGCGGTGTTATGCATTCTACTCCATTCATAAACTGTCCAAGTGTAAGCACATATTTATCCAGTTAACTTCAGAGCATGAATCAGATGACAGAATACGCTAAATCTTGCTATGAAATCATTCTTACCACTGTGTCATGTCCTTCTGAGCCTAATGAAAAAAGTGTCTGGACCTGGATTTTTGGCTAATCCCATAGATGAAGCCTCACTCAGATCATTGCCATAGAATGTAAGTCAAGAGAGAGCATTAATAATAAGCAGATAATTCCCAGTCAATGTAAAAATGGCAAGGTGTTCCTCATTTCCCTTATCTATCATTTTAAGGGCTATGGGTTCAAATCTCTGAGAACGTGTGACCTAACCCCTCTGAGATTGTGATTGAAAGTCAGTTTAAACAGAATGAGTTTAATATAAAGAATGTTAGTTAGCCATGTTTAACATTTGGGGGGGATATCCACTTTTAGTGGACAACCTATAGCAGTTTAAAGTATTTTGTTTTGGTTCCCTAGATGTCATGAGTACTGATTTAATAATAGGAATGCCTCACAAATATAATAATAACATTGTTAATGTCATTTTGGTTATGAAAGATAATAATATCTTTTATCTTTTCGTAGATGTTGTCTACAGAGGACTAATAACCATTGCGCAATTAGAATCAAACTCATAATTCAGCTTCACAAAGTTGTATGGAGATTTTGGTGGAAGTTTATATAATACCTTTCAATATCAATTCAGTACTCAACATCACCTGATAATAAATTTACCAGACACTCTTAACACTGGAAAAACGTAAGTTTACTGGGGAAGAGTTGCAGGCTGAGGAAAAACTATAAGGTAAGATTTTTCATATTGTAAAATACCTGAAAGCTATATTATTCTACGCTTGTGAAGTTTCTGGGAATTACCTGTGTTTCTGATTTTTCCAGTACTCTTAGCTTTAGAATATCTTCCAAATTCATTACATTGAAAAGCTCATTCATCTCGAGCACTGGGTGACTATAAAAGATATTAGTCTTTGATGTCACTGGGGAAGCGCTTTGTCGGGCACAATCATTTGCACTGATGACTTTGTTAGGACGCTATAATGAGAGCAACACAAATGAAAAGCTTGGAACATGAGCGCATCATTATTGCCCCTAAGAACATCACCCTTCTTCTCCATTCCTTGGTGTGCATTTGATTATCCACAAACAGGCCAGTAACAAATGCACCAACTCACGTAGCTGGTTCTTATACTTGAAAAACTTAGAGCGCTATTCTACACATGTTTAAACTAAAAATGAGATGCACACTCCAGAAGGTATATGGGAAATAGGTCAAGAGTTGGTGTTCGTCTTCATTTTTCACAAGGGCTTTTTCTACCTCTACAACTTTTGTCTGACTGTGATTCAGTTCTTAAGGACCCTATTTCAGAATCTACCATCATGGCAAGAGCTCTTTCAATACACAGAGCAGGAACAGCTCCAATGGGGACATGATTTCAACCAGAAACTAGATTTGCCTCCAGGGAGTGAAGGCAGCTCTGTGCATATTAAATTCTGTATGTGGTTGAAATCTGCTTCCCATTTACTGGGAAATGCATGTTTGGATTTTTAAGGCCTTTGCCTGTCATCAGAAGAATATTTTAATGCACCTTATATAATTCTTTAAAGATGACACCAAGAATAACCCATAAAACTTATGCTCTTAGATTTGCTCAATTTCATTAAATCTAGCATATAGCATCATTTTATCTATTTTTTTATGCTCTGAAATATCCCAAATTTGACTTCAGTGAAACAGCAAATGTTCCTCTTTTCTATGATTCCCTTACTTGTGAGCAACTATTTTTCACTGGGTTCTTATTGGTGAGAATTTTCTTTGCGGTTCCTGAAGGGTGTTCACAGAATCCCCAAAGGGCTCTTTTCAAAACACAGGTGCTGCTCATATATAGATGGTCAACTGATCTTTGACAAAGGAGCAAAGGCAAAACAATGGAGCAAAGACAGTCTTTTCAATAAATGATGCTCAAGCAATTGGAGCAATTTGAAAAGAAAGAAAGAAAGAAAGAGAGAAAGGAAGGAAGGAAAACAGTGTGGACACAGACCATCCAGCCGTCACAAAAATTAGCTCAAAATGGATCTAAATGTAAAATTCAAAACTTTAAAACTCTTACAGGACAACATAAGAGAGTGCCTAGATGACCTTTGCTGTGGCAATGATCTTTGACATGCAATATTAATTGTAGCATGGTCCATGAAAGAAATAATCGATAATCTGGGCTTCATGGAAATTAAAAACAACTCACTCAAAGACAGTGTTAAGAGAATAAGAAAACAAGTCACCAACTAGGAGGAAATATTTGTAAAAGACACATCTGATGAGGAATTGTTCCCTAAAATATACATCAAACTTTTAAATCTCAACAGTAAGAAAAAAAACCCAGTTTAAAAATAAATGGACCAGGGACGCCTGGGTGGCTCAGTGGGTTAAGCCGCTGCCTTCGGCTTGGGTCATGATCCCAGGGTCCTGGGATCGAGTCCCACATCGGGCTCTCTGCTTGGCAGGGAGCCTGCTTCTCCTCTCCCCGCTCTGCCTGCCTCTCTGCCTACTTGTGTGATCTCTGTCTGTCAAATAAATAAATAAAACCTTTAAAAATAAATAAATAAATGGACCAAAAACCTTAACAGACACCTCACCAAAGAATATATACAGAAGGCAAACAAGCATATGAAAAGATGTACCACATCATACGTCCTCAGGGAATTGCAAATTAAGACAATAATGAGGGATGCCTGGGTGGCTCAGTTGGTTAAGCGGCTGCCTTCGGCTCAGGTCATGATCCCAGCATCCTGGGATCGAGTCCCACATCGGGCTCCTTGCTCGTCGGGGAGCCTGCTTCTTCCTCTGCCTCTGCCTGCCTCTCTGTCTGCCTGTGCTTGATCTCTCTCTCTCAAATAAATAAATAAAATCTTAAAAAAAAAAAAAGAAAAAAAAAGACAATAATGAGACACCATTGCACAACTATTAAAATGGCCAAAATCCAGACCACCGACACCATCAAATGCTGGCAAAGCACGGAACAACAGAAACTCTCATCTGTTGCTGGTTGGAATGTAAAATGGTACAAGCCACTTTGGGTGACAGTTTGGCAGCTTCTTAGAAAACCGAACATACTCTCAATATATGATCCAGCAATGTCCCTCCATGGTGTTTACCCAAAAGAGTTGAAAACCATGTCCACACAAAAGCCTACACATGGATGTTTATAGCAGTTTTATTCATAATTGCCAAAACTTGGAATCAACCAAGATGTGCTTTGGAAGGTGAGCGGGTAAATAGACTCTACTACATCCAGACAATGGAATACTATTCAGTGTTAAAATGAAATGAGCTATTAGGCCATGGAGAAGACATAGAAGAACCTTAAATGCATATTATTAAGTGAAAGAAGCCAATCTAAAAAGGCTACATAATGTGCGATTCCAATTATAGACATTCTGGAACAGGCAAAACTATGGAGACAGTCAAAAAATCAGTGGCTGCCAGATGGAGGGTGGGGGAGCTGATGATAGGAATGAATAGATGGAACACAGAGGATTGTTAGGGGAGTGAAAATACTTTGCATGACACCAAAATGATGGCTACATGCCAATATATACTTGTTCAGACCCATAGAATGTACAACACCAACTTAAATGTAAGCTATAGACTTTGAGTGATTATGATGTGTCAGTGTTAAGTTCATCAGTTGTTAACAAACGTACCATTCTGGTAGGGGATGTTGACAGTGGAAGAGGCTGTGCCTGTGGGGGTAGGGAGTAAATGGGAAATCTCTGCACCATCTCCTCAATTTTGCTGTGAACCTAAAACTACTCTAAAGAAGCAAGATCTTAATTTTTTTTAAAAAATTAAAAATGCATTACAACACAACAGATGCCCAAATCCCTACTTGAGTTCTACTGACTTCATATCCCAGGAGGTGAAGTTCAGGCCTTTATATTTGAAAAAGGACACAACATAATTCTGATGAAAATCCTGGCTGAAATCATTTGCATTTATAAATACCTTTTAATCAGAGTGAATTTAATAATGAGACATTTTTTTAAAAACCCTTACCATGGTACATGATCTGATGAGCACTGAGTGTTATACACAACTAATGAATCATTGAACACTACATCAAAAACTAATGATGTACTATATGTTGACTAATTGAACTTAATAAAAAAATTAAAAATTAAAAAATTTTTAAAAAGAAATGATGGGGATGATGGCAAAATGGTAAGATTATATTTCATCTCTTTCACATAAACCATGCTTCTTCTTTTGGCATGTGAAAATAAACAACAATGTGGGAATTCTATCACGATCATATATCTGCTTCCTTACTGTTCTAGTTCGAGGTGTGATGACATTTTTAAAAGCCCAGTACTGTTTTTCAGTATGACTAAATGAACCCTTTTCACTTGTATCCTCAATGTCTATTTTCCCATTTTTGATTCTGTTTGAGTTTAGACATATATATTCTTAAAATCTCCTTAAAAGCTGTTTTGAGACTCTCTGAACAGGACCCTAGAGAAATGTTATAAAATGTGCTTCACAAGTTCTATATGGTATAGATTTTCTTTTTAATTCCATATTATATAATTGGCTTTTGAAGCAGCTCTCTTAAAAGAAATACTTTTTCCTTTTCCCATTTCAAACAAATAATGCTTGCAAACTGCCAAAGATGCTCAGAGATCTGAGGAAATAGGAATTATAGGAGACTTTGGCCTCCCAACAGTGTAGACTTTCTTAAAAGTAGGATAGGAAGTTTTTAGAGAGGTTTAGGCATTGCAGACCACTCCAGTCACTCATGCCCCCCACCATACACACACAAAATAGAATATTTAGCTTAGAATATCACAATGAGGATGAAAAGCATAAAGTAAGCTTAACACATGAGCATAATAATTGAAAATTCTAAAGTATTTATTGTCTACCTACACCATACTAGAGGATTAGTAAGCTGAGAAAATATTTGCCAGAATTCTCAGTCCTTACAGCACTAAAATGAATTGAAATGTACAATCCTTACATAAGCTAAGGAAATTCTTTATTAAATCCTGTATTATACGGACTCTGGGTTCCAGCTTCTGTTAATGGTGAAGTAACTTGATCAGACTTACCCAACTATAAATCTGGACAAGTAGAAAGGAAAACAACTCTCTGAACTATTTGAAATGACCAAAAGCAGGCAGAAACCAGAAGGGAATCTACTCCTGAAAGAGTAACTAGAGCAGTGGTGTCTACAAGTTGGTGATTTTCTTTTCTTTTTTTTTTTTTTTGCTTGAGTATACTTCTCAGTCTCTATGTACCTGGCAGCAGAAATCTGCAACCTTATTGACTTAAGGTGACAGAGGACAGACTGAGAGCTCACAGAGAAGCCAGCAAGTTTCTAGTTCCTGGAAGAAAGGGAATCTGAGAAGGTGAACACAAAAACTTATTGTTCAAAAATCTGATTAAATTCTTAACAGAATTATAAATGAAACATGTATGGAGAAGATCACAGGAAGGCCCAACCAAAAAGAGGTAGAAATTGAAAGGACTGAACAGAAGTTTCATCTACTGCCTACCATATGGGAGTCAGTTGGGAATTCAAATCCAGCCAAGTCAACTGTCAACTAGAACAAAATCTACTCTTCAGAAGAATGGCACAGAATCCAGAGTCTCTACAATGTCATTCATAATGTCCACTATCTAATAAAAACTCGCCAGACCTTGATAAACAGGAAAATGTGACACACATTTTTTTAAGTAATTGATAGAAACAGACACCGAGGTGATCCAGATATTTCAGTTAACAGAAAAGGATTTTAGAGTGGCAAATGTAAATATGTTCAGAGTCTTTTTTTTAAAGATTTTATTCATTTATTTGACAGACGGAGATCACAAGTAGGCAGAGAGCAGGCAGAGAGAGTGGGGGAAGCAGGCTCCCTGCTGAGCAGAAAGCCTGATGTGGGACTTGATCCCAGGACCCTGGGATCATGACATGAGCCGAAAGCAGAGGCTTAACCCACTGAGCCACCCAGGTGCCCCATGTTCAGAGTCTTAAAGGAGGATATATGAGGGGCCCCTGGGTGGCTCAGTTGGTTAAACATCTGACTCTTGATTTCAGCTTAGATCATGACCTCAGGGTTATGAGACTGAGTACCCTAGCGGGCTCCACACAGTGGGTGAAGCCTGCTTAAGATTCTCTCTCTCCTTTTCCCTCTGTCTCTCCCTACTGCTTGCATGCATTCTCTCTCTTAAAAAAAAGAAAGATACATTAATAATGAATAAACAGATGTGGAATCTTAGCAAAGAAATAGAAAGAATAAAATGGAAATTTTAGAAGTGAAATTAATAGCTATGATACAAAAATTCATTGGATGGACATAATGTCAATTAGAGAGCTAATGATTTTGAAGAAAATATTCATTATAATCAACAAAGAGAAAAAGATTGAAGAAAAATGAACAAAATTGCAGAGACCAGTGAGATCATCAAACATTAAAGTAGGTAAAGACAGAAACAATGAGAGTGAAAAAAATTGAGAATATGAAGGCTAAAAATGTTCTAACTTTTATAACTATATCAAATGACAGGTCTAAGAATCTCCACAAACCCCAAATAGAGTAAGTACAAAGAAAACTCTATTCAGCACATGATCAAACTGCTAACATCCACACATGAGGAGAAAGAAAATGATAATGAGCGAACAATGATAAGAATCATAGTGATTTATTATCAGCAATAATGGAGGTCAGAAATGATGGAAGGATATCTTTGAAGTATTGGAGACAAAAAAAAAAGTCAACCCATAATTCTATATACAGCAAAACTGTCTATCATAATGACTACAAAGTACATATTTTTATATAAAAACTGAGAATTCATTACCAGCAGACACCATTATAAAACATACTGAAGAAATTTATTCAGGCTACAGAAAAATGATACCAGGTGGTGATGGAGATTTAAGGAAAGATCATTGTAAATTATCAATATGTGGGTAATAAGAAAGTACCATTTCTCTATATATCTGTAGCTATACACACATATAATACGTTCTTATTTCTTCTTTCTTTAAAATACATATAAATATGTTCAGCAAGACTTGTAACATGATTTGTTATTCTCTCAGTTGGCTAGATCCAAAGGGTCTCTCCATAAAGCTTTATAGCACATTAAATGGATGCCATGAAGTTTCTACCTCTAGGTGAACATTTTGTACTCTGCAATTTGCCATTCATTTGATGTCCATATATATAGTAGGGTCTCTGAGAACTAATTTAATTTTTTGGCATAAAGAAATGATAGTAAATATTGTAGTCTTGGTCCTGCTTAGGAATTAGTAAAATAGAGAAATTCCTTACATTTCTGATCTTACTATAGAATTAGATGTTCCACATACCTAAGTGTTCAGTAACTGAAATTTTACTTATAAAACAGCAATGTTTCTAAAATATTTTTCTTACCATCCAGATAAGAATATGATGACTTATGTTCATCTTTAAGGACATCATGCCCTGAAGCTGCTCAGGTGTGGTTTTTGACCCTTTCAAGAAATGCCATCAGGTTGCTGTGCTTTTTCAGTTCATAGATTTCATTCACTTATTCATCCCTCTATCTACTAATTCATTCACTGAACAAAAATCTTTCACTCTGCGAGATGTTAAAGATAAAATAATGAATAAGACTTCTTTTGCCTTCGAATGAAAAGCTCACAGTGGAATGAGGAAGATGAACAAGTGAAAAGAGAGTTTTGCTATACTTTTTTCTTTTTTTTTATTTGACAGGCAGAGAGAGAGAGGAGGAAGCAGGTTCCCCATGGAGCAGAGAGCTCCGATGTGGGGCTTGATCCCAGGACCCTGGGATCATGACCTGAGCCGAAGGCAGAGGCTTTAACCCACTGAGCAACCTATGTTTTAAGAAGCTCTGCTAAAGTTTGAGATCATGGTAAGTATGAATGCCATCATCACTCATGGAATATGATTTTATGAAGGAAGGGAGAGGGGTGGAATTTTCAAACAAGAAAGAATTACTGAAAATTAAATACTTACTTTTAGAGGCATGAAATGCTAAGTACAAATATACCCAGGAAACAAAAAGCTGTATCAATAGAAAGTTGTTATCTATATATTTTTCTTCAAAGTTCATTTTCAAAGAGCATCTAATTCCATTAATATTTATATTTTGTTGCTGTTTCAATTAAATTGAATTTTTATTAATTTTTTAAATCTTCCTGAGTTTTAACTATCTTTAGTCCTTTGCAAAAAACACTAAGTGCATTAGTCTATTCAGTTCTCACAATAACCCCGCATTACAGGGATTATAAAACCCCATTTTACAGATGAGAAAACATTAAAAAAATTGAAATATCTTTCTTTTGGTCACACAACTGGAGTAAGTAGCAAAGCTTTAATTTTAAATTTAGTCTCTCTAATTCAGAGTCTGGACTTACTTAGCATTTACTCTTCTCTGTTAGGTTGACCTTCCTGGACAACAAATTTGTGGACAATCTTAGTCCCTCACCTAGAAACATGTGTGACTCACCTTGTCCCTTTACCATTTAAATACAACCTGCTTTCACTTTCTGTCCATTATTTCTACTGAAAGTCCCTACCTCAGGCCTTTCTTTGTTCAACCCAGATCTCATTCTGCTGGCAAGTGAGCTTTCTTTAAACATCACTCTCAGAGTTTCCTTAAACATGACCTGTCAGAGCTCAGGTGGAAAACTCCTAAACATCAAATCTCTTTTCTTTATGTCCTCTGCCCCTCACGTCCCACCCTGCAATGATGGATTTGGATACCCACCCATGCTCACTCTGGCAACAAACCTTGGTCTGTTATTCACTCTATTGTTTAATACATTCCTTTCCCCCTAGACTGGTCAGTGTCCCCCCAGCCTCAGGAATAGTCTGTGATTAACCCCAACTACATTCTTCAACTCTGGTTGTCTTCTGGACTAGAATATTCTCTCTTCTCTCTTATGTCCTTTCAAATTCCACCCCTCCTCACCTCTTGGCTTGAGCCTCCAGTGACCTTCTCCACCCTTCCCCAACCTCCTTCAGCTCTCACTGCCTGCTTGAGTGGTCTCACAACTTTAGGGAACAAGGTCCATCTGAGTGAAACATTTGTGCATATAGATTTATACACTACATAAATGTACTACTTTATGGATATTGTAAATGTGCATTTTAAAGCTTCACAAAAATAGAAATTAAAACATTCTGGTATTTCCTCCCTTCTCCTCAAAAGATCATTGTGAGGGGTCGTAAGGCACAAACCTGCCTCCACTGTGAAGTCTCTAGGCCTTCCCTTCTGTGGCCACTTCATCTAATGCTGCCAGCTTTCCATGTCAGTTTGTCATATGCCTCTAATTTGTCTTCTTAAAAAAATATATTGTATGTTCTTTAAGAGGAACAAACTCTGCTTTCACTGACTAAAATGGAATACCACATAGTGGATGCCCAATTCATTATTGATACAAGTTCTTCGATGTTCACTGCACTCAGCTGACGTGCTAAACTCTCAAGGCTGCCAGTAATTGTTAGATTAGACCTCCTGGTCATTGTGTAAAACAAGATGGTAGTGGTTTAGGTTTCTCTAACATCAAAGAAAAGCCAGGCAGCTAATGGGTCTGATGTCACTTGGCCAGCTCCTGTGAAACTGGAGATTTCCAAAAGAATAGTCCGACTTGCAGCCCAAGAGAGAATAAAATATTTCACCAAGTCTTGGCAAGTAGGGAATGGTGTGACTTTTTTGTTTCCTTTCATCTTCCTTGCTTCTCTTCTTTTTAAAAATTTTTTTCTTCCTGCTTTATTGAGATATAATTGACATGTAACATTGTGTACGTTTAAGATATATAAGTATATGATACAGTTTTATAAGCTGTAATCATCATGCTGTACCTTAGATTCCCAGATCTCATTAATCTTAAAACTGAAAAGTTTGTGCCTTTTGACCAATAGCTCTTCATTTCCTTCATCTGGTAACCACCATTCTACTCTCTGTTTCTCTGAGCTCAGCTTTTTTTTAGATTATATATATATTATATATATGTTATATATGTGTGTGTGTGTATATATATATATATATATATATAATATCATAGAGTATTTGTCTTTTTCTGTCTGACTTAATTCACTTAGCATAATGCCCTCAAGTTCCATCCAAGTTGTTGCAAAGGGTAGGATATTTCCCTCTCTCGTGACTGAATAACACTCTATTATGTATGTATCACATCTTTATCCATTCATCCATCCATGGACACTTAATGTCATTTCCATGTATTGACTATTGTGAATATGCTGCAATGAACATAGGAATGCAGCCATCTCTAGAAGACTCTGATTTCAATTCCTTTGGATACATACTTGGGAGTATGATTGTTGGATGATCGTATGGTAGTTCTATTTTTAGGTTTTTGAGGCAACTCCATGCTGTTTTCCATGGTGGCCCCACTAACTTACATTCCTCCTAGCAGTGCTTAAGTTCCTTTTTCTCCACGTCCTCATCAACACTGTTATCTCTTCCCTGCCTCTCTTTGAATCCTGTGTAGATGTCCCTGGATTACCCGGAGGGCAGGCAGCATTGCCTGAAGCACCTAGCGAAATGAAAGGTGACACCATGCACCACGATCAGCATTTAGTGAACAATACAATGTTTTAAAATCATTCTTTCTCTCTATTAAAGTTTCAGTCTATCACTGTTCAGAATAATCACCTTGGTTGGGAAGGGTGGAGAATCCTATTACTAAGGTGTTTTTTTTTTCTTAAATGTCAATTTCACAACTTTAAATGTAGTCTTATGTTATTAAAAACTTCTGAAACATGTCTCGTTCTTTTCTGTTCTCCCCTCATCTTTTACACCTTTGTTAATTATCTGAGAGATGGAGAAAGTAGCACATAAGTGAAATTTGCCAAGGCTGACAAATTAGATTGTTGCAAAGGGTTCAAAGAGAGGGAGGGAAGCTGGGTAGGACATAAAAAGTCACACCATTCTTAATAAATAATGAGAAAATGTCTAGCCATTGCCATGAGTGATTCATCTGAAGCATTAACACTCTAACTTACACATGCAATAATACTGGCGTGGAAGACAAAGCTCATCAGCAAGACCTATTTTCCATATTCCTTAGTATAATATGCCAGCACGACCACCATGTTTCACTTTCAGTGAACGGCAATGGATGCTTTTATTGACCTTTGATGAAAGAAATTTACCAAACAATACTGTGATCTTGCATATGATTTTGGAAAGCACAGTCTGGCCAGGAAACAACCACTCTCCTGGCCCCTGCGGAGCTGGTCTTGGAGCGATTCCACAGTGTGAGCCTTCCCTGATAATCTTCTAGTCTGTTGTCCTGCTAAGCACAGAACTCAGCTGCACCTGCAGGACAATGTGAGGATCTCAGGTGGCCAAGGCCAAATTGGAGACTTAGGTGGCAGCAAAGTTGTTGATGCTCCCCTTTCTCTTAGACCTGTGGGGTGGTGTGGGGGGGTCCGTGGAGCATAGAGTGTGCAGTCATCCTTATTGTAGTTATCATGATGTGACTTTTTGTTTCCTAACAATCTTCTGTGCTATCACTTATTAATCAATTACATGTGCAGAAACTACTATCTCACCTCCTCATGATCATCTGGCAAAGCAGGTATCAAGTATGCACCAAATGAGAAAATACATTCAGAGAGATGAAACCATTCTCCCAGATTTGCACAGTTAGTAAGTAGATGTCAAGACAGTCTGACTTCTAAACCCAGACTTTCCCACTTCACTGGGCTATTTCTTGCCTGCCTTGCAGTGTGACTACTAATTATTATATGATCACTGCATATAAATATATGTCTATGCACACATCTCCCCAAATGCTAGCCTGACCCCTCTCATTCTTAAATCATAACCTTTCCTTTCTGTTTTGTTTTTGTTGCTGTCACAGTTCAGTCTCCTCTCGTTCCCTGTGGCTTCCCCTTAAATCTCCAGCAGCAAGTAGCTTTGATAACATTTTCCCGAAATGCCGTCAATGTCCTCCCACCCTCACGCTCAAAGTCCATTCCTTGCAGAATGAGCATCCAAGGGAAACATTTTTTTGTCCTTATTTTAACTGCTTCAAACGCAGGGCTCAGAGAGCCACAAAGTCCGTTAACTGAACTTTAACACAGTGGTTGGAAGAAGTTTAGTTTTACGAACATTCTTATCTATTTCTATACTAGAATTCTTTAAGTATAACTGAATATTCTAGTCTTGATAGAAGACTAACTTTCTGAGATGTAGGAGGTGGGAAAAAATAGACTTAATCTAACTAGGAGGAAAGTATCTCAGAGTTTAAAAAAATACTTTTTTCCAAGCACCTTTCCCACCTACATTCCAAGTCAAGAAGAATGCTACCAAATAACTCCTCCTAAAATATGCCCTTTGGGCTCTGTGTAATAGTAATGTGTTAAAGAGTATGGAGATCTTCTTTTAAAAATTTCTTTTAGGAAAATAGTTTCCAAAGTGTTGTCCTAGGAACCCTGGACAGTACATGAGATCCTTACAGGGGTGCTGCAAAGTTAAAACTATTTTCACAACAAAATTAAAACATGATTGCCTTTTTTCATCTTATTCCGTCATAAGAATACAGTGCAGTTTTCCGGAAGCTATGTGGCATGTTATGATATCATTGCTCTGACAGCTTTTATTCTGATATTTTAAAAATCTCACTTTCATTTTTAATACAATAATACTAATATAATCTACATGATCAAAAGCTCTATGGGGTCCCCCATAACTTTTCAGAATGTAAAAAAAAAATTATGAAATCAAAAAGTCTGAGAGCTTCTATTCCAATAAATACTTGGTCATCTGAAATTCTTTTCTCATGAAATATGCAGAAAGAAGGCCCCACATTACCAGGATGGTGACAATAATGGAGGAGGTAACAAGAAGAAAAGAAATGAGTTCCAGTAATCCCAGAGACTTCTTTGAGGACATCAGGCTGGGACACACATCTGCAAACTACACGTATGGTAGCAAAATGAAGGGAGAGTAACAAAAGAGTAATGGCCTAGCCATGCTTTGTTCACTTATTCAGAATTAACACAGCAAAAATGAGTGGATCTAGATGGGGAATTCAAAAGAAAAATTCAAGTCAGAATTGGTGTTTCCACGTTGGGTCACCTGCTCAGGTTCTTCTGACCAAGCACAGGTACGTGGACAGTGATCTGAGACTTGCTGGTCTAATGTACAACATCTACCTGCACTCTTTGAAGAGTAAAAAAAGGAAATCAAAGACAAATGCCATGTCTGCTTAGCATGGACTCTCCTTGGAACCAAATGACAGATACAGAGGAACACTGGCTTTATGGAGAGCCCATCTGTTTAATCTTGCCAAGGATGGAACTCCTAGAACCAGTGATCGGGTGCAGTCTCAAAGCTGTCTCATTGTGGGCCTTGCAAAAGCAGTCTGATTAGTTATTCTTTGTGTAATCAAACCACACAAATACCATGTTGTGTGGTTTTCTCTGCACCCAAGTTTGCAATTATCTGATAAAATAAGAAGAAGCAGCTCTGATATCCTTCAGACCTTTGGGAAGTTGAGAGGAATGAAGTGTCCACTTTCGAAGGATAAGTTCTGAGAAAGTCATGTCTTAGCATTGATTGATGTACATAATACTAGCAGATTTCTACAAAGCTCTCTACTTTTAAGTAATAGCTTAAAAAAACCTGGAAATCCTTTTAAACAGTCTTTCAAGACAATATCAGGAAACACTTTAGGTAGAACAAAATCTCAAGTACCCAGAAATTCCAGCTACTTCCAATTAGCTAGCTATATGTTCTCAGCAATCACTGCTGAACAGAGAAGGGCATCCAAAGAAGAGCATAGTCTATCTTGCTTCTTAACTCCAAAGAGCTCAAGCAATGGTTACACAGCAACGTGAATCTACTTAATGTCACCGACCTGTACATTTAAATATTAAGATGGTTGGGATGCCTGGGTGGCTCAGTTGGTTAAGCAGCTGCCTTCGGCTCAGGTCATGATCCCAGCGTCCTGGGATCGAGTCCCACATCGGGCTCCTTGCTCGGCAGGGAGCCTGCTTCTCCCTCTGCCTCTGTCTACCACTCTGTCTGCCTGAGCTCTCTCTCTAATAAATAAATTTTTAAAAAAATCTTTAAATATTAAGATGGTAATGTTTATGTTATGTGCAAGGCATACTTCGGAGATATGGCAGCTTTGGTTCCAGACTACCATAATAAAGTAAATATCACAATAGAGTGAGTCAAATGAGTTTTTGGTTTCCCAGTGCATATAAAAATTATGTTTACACTATCCTATAGTCTAGTAAGTATGCAATAGCATTATGTCTAAATAACATATGTATATGCCTTCTCAACATTAAAATATACATATCTT
Organism: Taxidea taxus jeffersonii; assembly: GCA_003697995.1. NCBI lineage: Eukaryota > Metazoa > Chordata > Mammalia > Carnivora > Mustelidae > Taxidea > Taxidea taxus. The sequence goes on along the minus strand of ML109494.1, from coordinate 11,559 downwards.
AATTTTAAATCTTAATTTTAAAAATGCCTTATTGCTAAAAAATGCTAACCGTCATCTAATCTTTTGTTGAGTTGTAATCTTTTTGCTGGGGAAGGGTCTTGCCTCAGTGTTGATGGCTGCTTGGGTGGCTCTGGCAATCTCTTAAGAGAAGACAACAATCAAGTTGGCCCCACCATTAACTCTTCCTTTCACAAATGATTTCTCTATAGCATGAATGCTGTTTGATAGCATTTTGCCCACCATAGAACTTCTTTCAATATTGGAATCAATCCTCTCAAACCCTGCCACTGCTTTCTCAACCAAAATATAGCTAATCTTCTAAATACTTTGCTGTCATTTCAACAATCTCCATAAAATTTTCAGCAGGAGTAGTTTCCATCTCAAGAAACCAGTTTCTTAGCTCATCTGTAAGAAGCAATATCTCACCTGTGGAAGTTTTAACATGGAATTACTGTAATTCAGTCACATCTTCAGGCTTCACTTGTAAATCTAGTTCTCTTACTGTTTCCACCATATCTGCAGTGATTTCCTCCACTGAAGTCCTGAACTCCTCAAAGTCAACCACAAGGGATGGAACCAACTTCTTCTAAACTCCTCTTAATGGCGATATTTTGACCTCTTCCCATGAATCATGAATGTTCTTAATGGCATCTAGAATGGCAAATCCTTTCCAGAAGGTTTTCTTTTCTTTTCTTAAGATTTGTTTATTTTGGGTGCCTAGGTGGCACAGTCGGTTAAGTCTCTAACTCTTGGTTTTGGCTCAGGTCATGATATCAGGGTTCTAAGATTAAGCCCTACTTGGGCCTCCATGCTCAGTGCAGAGTCTACTTGAGATTCTCTCTCCCTCTCCCTCTGCCCCTTCCACTCATGCTCTCTCTCTCTCTCAAATAAAATAAATGAGAGAGAGAAAGAGAGTGTGTGTCAGCAGGTTTATCCTGAGTCATCCTAGTTAGATCTGCACAATCTAACAGCACCTTCTACATCAACACTTGCTGCTTGACCTTGCACTTTGATATCATGGAGATGGCTTCTTTCCTTTAAGCTTATGAACCTTCATAGAGTTGAAGAGAGTTAGGGCTTTGCTCTGCAATAGGCTTTCGCTTAAGAGAATATTGTGGCTGGTTTGATCTTGTATCCAAACCACTAAACTTTTTCCATACACCAATGAGGCTGTTTTGCTTTCCTTTCTTATCATGCATGCATTCAGTGGAGTAGCCCTTCTAATTTCTTTCAAGAAGTTTTCCTTTGCATTCACAACTTGGCTAACTGTTTGGCACAAGAGGCCTAGTTTTCAGGCTATCTTGGCTTTCGACATGCCTTCCTCACCAAGCTTAATTATTTCTAGTTTCTAGTGAGAGACATGTGATGTCTCCTCTCATGTGAACACTTAGAAGCCATTGTAAGGTTATTAACTGGCCTAATTTCGATAATGTTGTGTCTCAAGAGGGCAGGAAGCCTGTGGAAAAGAGAGATGGGAGAAAGGCTGGTTGGTTGTTAGAGTAGTCAGAACACACAGTATATCTATTAAGTTTGCTATCTTATATGGGCATGGTTTGCACTGCCACAAAATAATTACAATAGTAGTCCAAGATCACGGATCACAGATGACTTTAACAGACATAATAACGGAAATGTTTCAAATACTGCAAGAATTACCATAATGTGGGACGCCTGGGTGGCTCAGTTGGTTGGGCAGCTGCCTTTGGCTCGGGTCGTGATCCTGGCATCCTGGGATCGAGTCCCACATCGGGCTCCTTGCTCAGCAGTGAGCCTGCTTCTCCCTCTGCCTCTGCCTGCCACTCTGTCTGCCTGTGCTCGCTCCTGCACTCTCTCTCTCTATCTGACAAGTTAAAAAAAAAAAAGAATTACCATAATGTGACCCAGAGACAAGAAGAGAGTAAATGCTGTTGGAAAAATGGCAAAAAACTTGCTTGATGGAGAGTTACCACAAATCTTCAATTTGTTAAAAAAAAAAGAAAAAATCTATATATACACACATATTCACACACATACAATATCTGTGAAGCACAGTGAAGTGAAGTACAATTAAACAAGAAGAGTTTTTAATATCATAATAAAAAAGTGGGGTTGGGAGGGTGTTCAAGCTGCAGTAAAGAAAAACCATTCCAAATTTGCTCTCCAAATCAAGACGATTTCCGGGGTTAGGCAGATAGAATGTGCCAAACTACATTTGTTATAGCCTGATCTCAGCAAGTGGGAATCTACACTTGGGCAGTAAAATGGATATACAGCTGTACTTTGAACAAGAAGATTATTTTAATCACTATATATGTAGGTGTTATAAAATTGATCAAATTATGAACAACAGACTTTTGCACCCTGGACTGCCCTTGGCTACCAGGGAGCTATTTGCAAAACCTAGCACTTTGCAAGACTAATACTTAGTATCCCTGTTTGACCGCCACATTTGTGCAGCTGTTTGAACTGTTTGGACTCATACCTAGATATTGATTTGCAAAGTCAGTATTTTAACACTTGAGCCCTTGAGAAATACGACCTCAGAAACAGGGCTATAGTTTTAAAAAATAAGTTAAAAAGGTATTTATTGAGTGACAAGATTTTCACGGTACTTATTAAGTGGAAAGAATCAGGTTATCAAGCAGTATATGCAATAGGACTCTCTTTTTATGTTTAAACATATATATGTATGTGTACATATACACATACATATATATATACAAGCATCAACTTGTCAGAAATTTAAAATAGTGAATTTAGATAGTAGGAAATGGGGAGTGGGAAGCTGTAGAAAGATATACAGGCTTATTTTTTTTTTAAAGGTTTTACTTATTTATTTGAGAGAGAGAGAGAAAAAAAACTCAAGTGGGAGAGGGGTTGAGGGAAAGGAAGAAGCAGGCCTCACACTGAAGAGGAAATTGCCAAAGGTTCCATCCCAGGACCCTGAGACCATGACCTGAGCTTGAGCCAAAGGAAGATGCTTAAGAGGACTGAGCCACCCAGGTGCCCCCAAGATATACAGGGTGTTTTAAATAAAAAATGGGACTTATCAAATAGCAAATAAAATGGCCTTTAGTATAAAATGGCTCTAGGCATCTAAATTTAGTCTCCAAGGATAAACCAGCCAACAGCTCAAGACATTAATTATGTTCCAATCTTCTAACCAAAATAGGTATGGGTTTGATTCACTAAATTAAGGTGTAATTTTATGTACAAAGGCCTTTTGAAAACTTAGTAAAGCAGGCTACTAACTCATGACCTGAGAGAATTTGTAAACTATTTGCCTTCAAAAACCAGGGGTATTATTCTTCAATATTCAGTGCAAAGTCTACAAATACTTACATATTTTTTTTCATAAAATAATAAAAAGAGTCTAGGATATGGTATACTGGCATTTACAAAATTCTCTATTATTTTGCTCAATTCTAAGGTAATGATTACATATCCAAATCATGGCTCAGTATATTATTAGAAAAGCCATTTTAACATAATAGGCCAAATTAGCATAAGGGTCACAATTATTTTTCTAAACTTGGTGAAGCAAAAAATGGTAAATCTGTTGGGATGAATGATGGGCTCATATGGAAAATAACCATAAAGATGCAGTGACTTAAAAAGAGGCATTACAACCACAGAGAGGTAAGGTTTGAGTAGAAACAAACATTATTTGTCCCTGTTCTTTCAATTCATGTAATGGGTGCATTCATTTAAAGAAGAGAGACCAAACATGTAAGTAGCTAATATTACTTGAGGCAAGTTTTCCTGACATCAGTCAGGAAGTTGGCAACTCTTACATTTTCTCTATGGCCATATCCCTAATAAATACATTGTGATTATAATAAAAATTACCAGAAAAAAAGAACAAAATATCACTTGTCTTTATTAACCAAGGTTTTCCAGATTTTTATTCAATTATTCCTTCAAATAAATGCCAAGTTTGATTTACTGATTTCAAATGTCATGTCAAATCTATAATAATCAAAACAACATTGTTATTATCATAAAAACAGACACATAGACCAATGGGACGACATTGAGAGCCCAGAAATAAACCCACCCATACATGGCCAACTAATATTTGACAAGGAATCCAAGAATACTCAATGGGAAAAAAGCAATCTCCTTAGTAAATGGTGGGGAAACCAGATATTCACATGTAAAAGAGTGAAACTAGACCACTCACAAAAATTAACTCAAAATAGATTAAGGACATGAATGTAAGACCTGAAACCAGAAAACTCATAGAATAAAATAAAGGAAAAAAATCTTCCTGACATAAGTCTTGGCAATGATTCTTTTGGGTTATGATACTAAAAGCAAAGACAATAGACAAAAATCAATTAAGTGGGACCACATCAAACTAAAAGGCTTCTGCACAGAAAAAAAATGTCAACAAAAATGAGAAAGCAACTTATGGAATGGGAATATGTATTTGTAAACCATACATCTGATAAGGGGGTTAATATCCAAAATATATAAAGAACTCCTACAACTCAAAAGCAAAACACAAATAAATAAGTAAATAAATAAATATTCTGATTAAAATATGAGCAGAGGACTTGAATTGACCTTTCTGCAAAGAAGTCATACAAATGGCCAACAAGTACATAAAGAGGTATCACGCATCACTCATCATCAGGGAAACTCACACCTGTTAGAATGGCTGTTATCAAAAATAGGAGAGATAACAAATGTCAGCAGGGATGTGGCTCTGAAAAGGGAACCCTCGTGCACTGCTGGTGAGAATATAAATTGGTGCAGCCACTGCGGAAAACAGTATGGAGGCTTCCCAAAAAATTAAAAGTAAAACTACCATACTATCCAGCAATCTTATTTCGAGGTATATATTCAAAGAAAGTGAAATTATTATCTTGAAGAGCTATCTGCCCTCCGGTGTGGTGTGCACTGTAGCATTATTCACAATAGCAGAAACACAAAAATAACCTAAGTGTCCACTGACAGTTGGATGGATAAATAAATAAATATATGTCATATTATGTATATATATATATGGTATCTTATAAATATATGTATATTTTGCTGCATTCCATATTTATAGACATTGAAATATTATTCTACTAATTTAAAAAGAAGGAAATCTTATCTGTGACAACATGGGTGGACTATGAGGGCACTATGCTAAATGAAGTAAATCAGACAGAAAAACAAATACTGTATGATCTCACTTATATGTGGACTCTAAAAGACTGAATGAATAGAAAACAGAAACAGGGAGTAGAAAGAGGGTTGCCAGGAGCTAAGGGGTGGGGGAAATGGGAAGGTGTTGATCAAAGGTCACAAACTTGCAGCTGTAAGTTGAATAGGTTCCAGGGATTTAAGGCACAGCCGGGTGACTATAGTTAGCAGTCTGAGCTGTATACTTGAAAGTTGCTATGAGGGTAGAGCTTTAATGTTCTCACCATGACAACAATAAATGGTAATTCTGTGACGTGAAGGATATGTTAACTAATCTTATTGTGGTAAATATTGCACAGTATGTACATGTATCACATCATCACGTTATACATGATGCATGATGTTATATGTCAATTATATTTCAATAAAGCTTAGGGGAGAAAAAAGAATTGCCAAATCTGGGATCCTGTCCGAGTCATCATTATGGGCCTGGATCTTGAAGGAAAGGCAAAGAAAGTATCAAAAAATATCCATTTCAACTTCTGAATATGCATATGTTGCAGATTTGGCACTTTCTGTATTGTTTGTGATATCTTTCTTGATGAAGGGAAAGTTGTCATTCTTAATTCTGTTAAGCGAGAGAATTTTTATTTTCTCAGTATTGTCTTATATCATTTAAATCAAGGACGAATTGTTCAAAATGAGGAGGAAATCTGTGACCAAAGCTTTATGAATGAATTAATTCTGTCAAAATTATTAACTGAGTTGCCTGCTAAAATAACTAACATTGTTTTTTTAAATTACTTCTTTTTTTATTTTTAATTTTAATTTTATTTATTTATTTATTTTTAAAGATTTTATTTATTTGTCAGAGAGAGAGAGCGAGCAAGAGCAAGCACAGGCAGACAGAGAGGCAGGCAGAGGCAGAGGGAGAAGCAGGCTCCCTGCTGAGCAAGGAGCCCGATGTGGGACTCGATCCCAGGACACTGGGATCATGACCTGAGCCGAAGGCAGCTGCTTAACCAACTGAGCCACCCAGGTGTCCCTATTTATTTATTTTTTTTGTCAGAGAGAGAGAGAGAGACAGAGTGAGCATAAGCAGGGGGAGGGGCAGGCAGAGGGAGAAGCAGACTCCCCACTGAGCAGGGAGCCTGAGGCAGGACTGGATCCCAGGACTCCGGGATCATGACCTGAGCTGAAGGCAAACCGACCGAGCCACCCAGGCATCCTTAACACAATTTATCATAGAATTTTTCTAGTACTTTACACTATGAAATAAGTAAAGCCTCACAATTTCCCCCTATGGAAAGAACCTACCAGAATTCCCATTTACAGATAAGGAAATCCAATGGAGTACTACTTCAGTGGCCCCCTTTTTGCAGACAAGGAAGTTGACAAACAAGAGTGCTTGGTCACTTATCCCAGGTCCGAAGGACAGAGCTAGAATTCACCGCAGGCAACCTGGCTCCAGATCTGGGCAATAGAACCACACAGAAGAGCTTCTGTCTAGATTGTAGATAGAGTCAAGGAAACCCTCCCAGTCCTTGCCTTCAGAGAACTTACAGTCTCTTCAGGAAAGAACATCAGTCAACATCAATTGATCAATACTGAATGATAACTGGGGGTTGGGGATGTGTCCCCAAGGTTGTGTGGAATCTAATTTAAATGGAGAGGTACAAAGAAAGGCAAGTCTTCTCAGAGAAAGTACATTTTAAGTTGAATCTTGTAGGATGAATAAGCTTTGGCAGGATGAAGAGCTGGGAAAAGAGGAGTCTGGGAAGTAAAACAGAGGGTGAGGAAGGCCTGGAGGTGGGAGTGCTCCTGGCAATCCTAAAAGGCAAAGTGAGGCCACCACTGGGGCAAAGCGAGGTGGGAGGGGGTGCAGTTGCTAGGTAGGCAGTGGCAATCCCAGACGGGTTTCCCTGAGGCTTTTTTAAAATGTTATCTGAGGTGAATGGAAGGTCATTGAAAAGTATTAAGCAAAGGAGAGATTCCTCAGGTTGGTATGAGAGGAATGTGCTGGAAGGCAGCAGGGCTGGAAAGGAAAGCAGGACAGCATTTCTGAGGCTCTGCAAGTCTGGAGAAGGCAGATGGGGGTTTGGAAACCAGAGGTGATAGAAGAGGTGGGTGCATTCAAAGTGGATCTGGAGGTAGGTCTGGTCATACCTGAAGGGCCTCCAGGTGACTCAAGGTCCCTCAGGAATCCTTGCTGTGTGTCAACACAGGTTTAAAAGTTGAAATGCTGGGAGCAATGTCCTTTTCTTACACATTTTGAATCCTGGCTTACACTTTAAAGTAAGCATGGTTATTTTATGGATCAGTGGCATGGGAAACAAGACAACACTAACAAGTTTGCTTAAAAACTGATAATGGAGCAAATCTCAGGGGCAAATCCTTCCCTTGGAATTGTCACTTGTACAGTATCTACTTAAGAACTACTCATAACTTGGGTCCTAACAGTTCCGAAAAATCTCTTCATAGTTCAGAGACCTGTGAGCCGCACCTCTACCAAATCCCTTCTTGTGATGTCTCCGGTCTGGCAAAGTTCTGTGTGAGCCCATATTCCAAGGGACAACCTTACCACTTGAACAACTTTCTAGATCATCAAAGCTAGCGTTAGACCAGAGACAGAGACTAGCAAGGTCCTGGAGCCTTGTAGGCAAGATTATAGAATTCTGTTAAAACAACACTGGCCAGTCATTTGCCTTGGCCTAAATGGACCACAGCTGATTTCATGAGAGGATTCTAGTGATGCATTGAATGGGTAATAATTCCACCCAGAGAATATCTGTTTTTGATCTACGCCAAGTCTACCCAACCACAAAGCCCTGTTCTAGCCTATTCTGTTTTGCCAAGGTTTTCCTCTTCTTTCTCTTTCCTGAACATGACTTCAGGTAGAGGAAGTTCAAGCTGCTGTTACCACAAACAAACTCGAGGGCTATCTAGCATGGAGTTCCTGAAGACAATCAGAGCAGAGACCTGTCAAGCATAATTCACTTCTTTTCGATTTCACTAGGATGTGAGCATACAGATACTAACTTTTCAGGCCCTGAGCAGCATGAGGTGGTCAGTGAGTGCTGGGATTCAGCCAACTTCTTGCCCTGGTACAAGAGAGAGGTGTATTTGCAGAGATGTATTCTGCTAGAAGCCTTGTCTTTTCCTAGATTTTAGGAGGGGCAACCTTTGGGTTAGCAGCGGCCTTGCACTTAATAATTCCGTATAGTAAAAATAAAAATTCACTAAATCTCAGTTAGTGAAAATAAATATCACTAACCACCAGTAGGTGCATCTTCATAGCAGAGAATGTGGTTCTGGTTTTAAAGAAAAAAAAAAAAATAGAAATCAGATTAATATTCAGTCCAGTTATCAGCATTGGCTTAAGGTGACACAGATGTTAACAGTCAACTTTAAATCAGTCTTACACTGTATTTTGAAAACTTCTTGCTTTATAAAATGTGGCAAAGAATTCACTTTTCATCTAATTAACTTCTGCTTATTGCTGAGTTTGCATGCTTCGCCCCAGATCAGAAATAACCTAAACAGTTTCTGCATCTAGAGTGTTCTTTTTCACGGGCTGGCATGCATCAAGCAAAGAACAAGGAAACATCAAGCCCTAAATCTTTACAATGAGTTTATGATCTGCAGTTATGTGAAAGGTTTATTGATCAGTCATTGTTGTTTGATATTTTGCTGCAAAGGGCAGAGCTTACTCTGGAACTTTCTGCTCTCAGCAACTTAGTTAAACTTTCATTATAATTTAGAGATGAAAGAAAGAAAGAAAGACCGACCATTCTGGGGCTAGTTCATGTCAAAGCAACCATAATAAGTTCTGGAGTACAGAGAAATCACTGAAGATTCAATAGTTTTAAGGATTAGAATAGGGCTTCACTTAAGAGAAAGCTGGTTAGAATTATAGGAGTATCTGAATGAAAATTTTAAAAAAGGACAGGCTTCACATCAACACCATTTTTTAACCTTCTGCCATCACGCTGTGTAAGTAGCTTGATGAGGACAGTGATGGTGGCACTGTCATTCTGATGGCTCTTTATCATTTTTAAAGCCCTTCTGTCAAATTATTTCACTTAATCTGACCTATTCCATGTCATTCCCAATTTATATAAGGAAATTGAGATCCAGAGAGGTCAATGTTGAGATCACACAGCAAGTAAAGAAACAGCACTAGAGAGGAACTTGAAAGGCATTTCAAGAAATCATAACTTTATTTGACTTTTTTGATTAACATTTTGAAGTTTCAGCAGCAGAAAGCAGCATCAGGAAGAAAAGATTTATGCCTGCAAAGAGAAGTCTCCAGGTCTTGCATCAGTGGGCATGGGATGCCGGTGATGGGTTTTACCAGCTATTGTGTTAGCAATGATGGCTCCTTCGAGAAAACACGGAAAGGTCTTCCTTTCAAAAGAAACTTAATGCATAAACCAGATAGCTATTTTTGCAGAGTCCAAAAATTCATTTTGAAAGCTACACACTAATGAGATAAATTTAAGAGAAATAACTCTCTTTCCTACTGTCTCCTTTTTCCATTCAGGATGTGCTGAAAACTTTTAAAAATTAGAACACCTAACATTTCTATCAGAATTAAATATTTCATTCAACCCACTGAGTTTTATGGAAATAGCTACCTAGAAATTGTGTGGGGGTGGGATTTATGGAAAATGAAAACAATTATTTCTGCAATTCCAAATATAAATCACTGTATCTTATGTGTTGTCTCCAAGCTCAGTCATTAAATAATTGTAGGACTGACCTCAAGTGAAAGTGCTTTCTAAACGGTTCTCAATTGTGCACTGAGTCTTCTCAAGCATGCAGAATAAGGTACATTGAAAATATGAGGACAAATCGATGCTGAAAGTTTGTCCCATGTGTATAGGGTTCCATTTCATTTTGCATAAACATTTTCTAAGAACTTTTGGCTTATCAAGGACCAAGCTGGACACAGGGCTTAAAAAATACAAGAAGGGGATTAATTTCCTTTGTGAGCTAAACTGCCACCAGAAGAAGAAGGAGGAGGAGGAGGAGGAGAAGAAGAAGAAGGAGGAAGAAGAGAAGGAGAAGGAGGAGAAGGTGTTAAGTTTGAATTATTACGAGCTCCTTTAATGAGTTCTTTTTGCTCCAAGAGGCTTTCACTTCGCAAGAGGAAGTGTCTAAAATCCTTTTAATAGACTACATGATTGTAAAGAATATGTTTGGAAATATTTGTAGAACTTTTAATTTTAAGGCCTAGTGGAATGTAATCTAGTCATTTGCTCAATAAATGGTCAATTGAAACCTAACAACACTTTTTTTTCCAGATTACCTACTCTATTTCATAGTCATCAAACACAGAGTCTTTACTCTGTCTTTACGTTTTTGGTAACTTCTTGCTACACTCTGCCTTTATATCTGTGAAACCTTTTCAGTTAAGCTATTTGGCTTCGATCTCTTCAGTTGCACTGGAAACCACTTAGCATGTGGGTGTATCTGTAGTTGGTCATAAATATACTTATGTGTTTTTGTCATTTCACTCATTCATTTAACAAATATTTGCGGATGGTCTATTGTATATACCAGGTCCTGATATAGGTACTAGAGATGGAGCAGTAAAGAAAGAGGTGAAAATGCCTCTTTTCATGGAGCTCCTAGTCAAGGCAGTGGGAAGGGGAAGACTGTATACAAGTAGAGACAACACACACTATGTTGGACTGTAATACACACAGTGAGAGAGAGAATGTGAGTGGGAAGAAGGAAATGCAATTTTAAATATGGTACCCAAAGAAGTCTTCATGGAGGAAGACACATTTGAGAAAAGACCTGGAGGTGGTAGGAGTTAGAGACACCTGAGGAAGAGTGGCTCAGGTAGAGGGAGAGGGGATGCCTGGTGTGTTCTGGGAGCAAGATGGAGTGGGGGCTGAAGGTGGAGAACAGCAGGAGATGAGGAAAGGAAGATACCAAAGCCAAAGGGGAGGATCTGTTAGGATTTGGGCTTTTTATTTTTATAAGGTAGAAACCATTGAGCAAGGAAGCAAAATATTACTTATATTTTTGAAAATTATTATGGAGGCCAGTGGGCTGATGGTAGTCTTTAGGAAAGCCAGGATCAACACAGGGGAACCAGTAAGGGACTTATTACAATAATCAAGACAGAGATAATATTGACCTGAGCCAGGGTAGTAATGGCAGAGTTGGTGAAAAGGAGTTGGATTTTGGACCTAGCTGAAGGTAGAACAAGTGGAATTTACTACAGATTAGATATGGGATGTGAGAGAAAGGGTATCATTAAGGCTGACTTCAAAGGTTTGACCTGAACAACTGCAAGGGGAGAAATGTCATTGTTCTGGCGAGTTATGGTCAGGAGCTGCCAGCAACACCAGGGACCCAGGAGACTGAGATAAAAAAGGCTCCAGTGGACCTAGGGACCCAGGGGACAGCAAGTGCTGTGGGGCAGCTACA
>ML109493.1:45637-72260 GCA_003697995.1 Taxidea taxus jeffersonii | reverse complement strand
GATTCCTTCTAGATCACTTGTATGCATGCACATGCAAACCTATATGCCTCTCCAGTGCAAATGAGTTTTGATATTAGGACTTTGCTAGACGTTTAGAGTGAAAAGGGAAACGTTCCATCTGCTCCTGTGCACTGAAACAGTTTGAATAATAGGAACCTTGCAAGATCACAAGAATTCCCCCCCAAACACTGCCTGAATCTGGGGGCTGTTTAAGGACGAAACCTCTGACTACCTCTGCCTATCTTTACAGTTATTTTCAATGGAACCATCAAGGATTTAGGTCTTCTGACCCTGTAGTTAATTTTAGTCATTTACACTTTCCTAAAAAGTATTCGCTTCATTCAGATTTTCAAATTTATCAAGTTGATTATAATTTTGAAAGCCTCTCCTCCCTTGATAGTGATTTTTCTCATTCTTTTCTGTGGATCAAGGTTGCTAATGGTTTGCCATTGTATTGATTATCAGTAGTTGTTATTCTCAAAGAACTTGATTTTGGTCTTATCAGAGTTCATTGTTTACCCTGTTCCATGAAAGTTTGCTTCTTTTACCTGTTAATTTTTTTTTTCATTTTGAGTCATTTACTAGCTTTTGGAGTTGATTTCCTTTCCCCTTGTCTTCTCTGTGGCTTTACTGCACAGTCTTTTTTGTCCAAGTAGAAACTGTGGGCAGTGCCAGCCATGACTTTCTGCTTTACCCAAGAGTAACAGAATGCCATTCTGTGTTGCTTTGATCTCCAAGGACATACATCCTTTACTTCTTTTTTTGGACTGGGGTATTCTTTTTTGTGCTATTTATTTTTTTAAGCTCTTATTTAAATTCCAGTTAGTTAACATACAGTGTATGTTTCTGGTACAATTTAGTGATTCAACACTTCCATACATTCTGTGTTATTTCTAATCCCTGATTTTGCTCCATTGTCATTAGAAAAATTTTCCTGAGTATCTTCCACTTTTTTTTCTTAGATTTTATTTATTTATTTGACAGATAGATTGAGATCACAAGTAGGCAGAGAGGCAGGCAGAGAGAGAGGGAGAAGCAGGCTCCCTGCTGAGCAGAGAGCCCGATGCAGGGCTCTAGCCCAGGACAATGACTTGAACCGAAGGCAGAAGCATAACCCACTGAGCCACCCAGGTGCCCTATCTTCCACTTTTTGAAGTTTATTGGGAATTTTTGTTTAAAACTATATCAATTTTTGTAGATATTCCATGTGTGCTTACAAAGAGTGTATATTCTCCACTGGGTTCAAAATCCTATGTGTTACTATGGAATCAAGCTTTTGATTTCAATATTTAAAACCATGTGTCAGGATGCCTATGTGGCTCAGTTGGTTAAGTGTCTGCCTTTGGCTCAGGTCATGATCTTGGGGTCCTTGGATGGAACCCCGCATCAGGCTTTCTGCTCAACAGGAAGTCTGCTTCTCCCTCTCCCTCTGTCCTCTTGCTCTCTCAAATAAATAAATAAAATCTTAAAAAAAAAAATAGGGGCGCCTGGGTGGTTCAGTGGGTTAAAGCCTCTGCCTTCGGCTCAGGCCATGATCCCAGGGTCCTGGGATCGAGCCCTGCATCGGGCTCTCTGCATGGCAGGGAGCCTGCTTCCCTTCCTCTCTCTCTGCCTGCCTCTCTGCCTACTTGTGATCTCTGTCCAATAAATAATAAATAAATAAAAAATCTTTAAAAAAATAAAAATAAAGCCCCATGACATTTATTTTTGTCTATTTCATCAGTCACCTTAGAAATTTGCTAAGTTCATTTTTCTTTATATATTTTGATTCCATGTTGTTTGATACCATTGTTGTTCAGGCATAAAGGCTCATTGCCATTGTTTTCACAGTTTTTTAAAATTACAAATACAAAATGTGCCCTATTTATTACATTTGGCTTAGAATTCTATCTTTCTGCTTTCACCATTTCTTGTCTTCTGTTTTTGGAAGCAGGCGACCACTCTTGCCATTATTACTTTTGAAGATTTCTGCATCATTTTATTTTCAACATATATTCGAACATGGGATGTGGTAGCATATTTGTTTTTAACGTAGCTGATGGTCTGTTAATATTAATCATAATAGAAGCTTAGCTAAGCAGATCTGGGTCTTACTCCATTCAGGTACCTTTTGAGCACTTTACCTGCTTTTTATATAATGCTCAAACAGGACAAGGTGGTTCCTCTGGTTGTCCCCTGTTCAGAGCTGAAGAAACTAAGGAGCTGTGATGCGACTTAACCCAAGTTCAGAGAGCTAATAAAGGATTAGGCAGGATTTGAACCCGGGGACTGCCTGAGTCACTCCACATGAATGGTGTTCATCACACTTGCCTTCACTTCTATCCTTGGCATCTTGTTTTGCACTGCATTCTGGGAGAATTCATCTGCTGAGGTTTCAGTTCCCACTTAGACCTTGAGGCAGGCCCATTATGGATGAAGAACATCTGCTCAATTTTTCATGTAAGAACTCATTTCTAATTTTTCCGGAACTGAAGACTTTTTGGATATAGCAACTTGATGCTTTTTAGTAGGCCATGTGACTAGGCAGGCTGACATTTAGGTTCTAAGGGTCACGTGACTTCTTAGTGTGGGTTCTCTTTGTCCCTCAAAGCAGGGCACTGACCCTTTAGTCCCGCTCCTATATCCACTCTGGAAACTACCTGTGGCACAATTTCTTCTTTTATTCAGGAGCAATGTCAGAAGATGGAAACTGGAGACAAATTCCAGAACTGTCACCAACCTGATGCCATCTGCTTTATATCTTGGGGAATATTTCTGTGTGTCTTCTGATCTCTTAAAAGCATCTTTCCCAGATTCCCAATGCTACTATGGCCTTTCTCTTCTACGTTTCTTTGGTCATTGCAATAGGACTCTCAGAAGCAGGAGGGGTAAATTAAATTCGTGAGTTTGGTGGGTCATCTTCCCCTGGAAATCTTTCCATTCTTATTACTCATGAGTTAGAGCCATTGTTATTGAAGACATCAAAAGGTAATTGCTTTGTTTCTCTGCTACTCCTCTGGACTATATCAGCATAGGAAGCCAAAACTCACACTCTTGTCATATGGTGGACAGGGCCATGACACTTGTCCACAGTACAAGGGGTGTCCCAAAAACCTCCAACAGAGATCAGACTGCAGGTGGGGTCCCTCACACGTGTGTGTGACCTACGACCTGACTCAGCTATGACCTGATTCAGTGAGATGTTTGTCACTGATAGAGTTGTGTGACCATTGATGCTGAAAGGTAAGTCACTAGTGCCCCAAATCTTCCTTTCAATTCTTCTCTCTCAATTTTAACTATTTTTATTTTTTACACAGATATATTCACTCAGTTCAAAATTCAAGGGGTTCAAAGTGATACATGGTAAAAATCCTCTCTGCCCCTCACCCCCATCCAGTTCCCTTCCTATGAACAGCCACAATGACCAGATGTTTATACTTCACTCTGGAGAATGTAGAAACTCTATACATTTTCCTCGTTAAAAAAAAAAAAAAAGCCGCACACAATTAGTACAGTATCTTGCACACATGTTCTGCAACTTGTCTTTTTCACTCAATCAGATGCGTTGGAAATAAATCCATGTTCGTTCTTGAGCTTCTTCATTCTTTTTTACAGTTAAGGAATGCTTTATTGTGTGGCCGTCCCATTGTTTAAGCAATCCCCTGTTGACCAATGTTGAGGAGGAAGATCTTCCTCTGCCCTTCAAGGTCATTCTAGGTGGACTTAGAATCAAATTGATATGACATGAATGAACAGGAGAAAATCAAATTTAATAGCATACATATGGGGAATCCACATAAGCATGGAAATTCTAAGGAAAATAAGGCAACGTGAAGCTTTTATGAGCTAAGGAGAGGGGTAGAATCTGAGGAAACAAGGACAGGGAGGAAGGCCATAGCAGGAAGGTGAAAGGAGATGTTTCGAAAAACAAAGGTTGCCCTATTCTGCAGTTGAGTTCCTTAGGTAAAAAGAAATCTGCAAACAGTTCTCATCCTGGTACAGGCTCTCCTTCCCAATGTACAGTTAGGCAGTTGAGGACCAGGAAGAGAGATTTACCTCCATCTGTGGGGTTTTGATCACTCTGAACTCAAAAGAGTATTCATGGCAAAGTGGCCCATCTTGGGACCAGCCTGCCCTTGGCCCCCTACATTGACACTTTGCTCATCTCTTGTCTCTACTGTTACAAGCAATGTTGCTAGGCTATGCCGACATCATTTCACATATCTGCAGATACGGAGAAAGTCCTAAAAGAGGACTTGCTGGGTCAAAGGTATTTGCAAAGATGTTGTCAAATTGTGCTCTGTAAGGATTGTTGCAATTTATACACCCACGAGTAATTTATGGCAGTGCTCATTTCCTGTATCCTCAATAACACAGCATGCTATCAAACTCTGGGATCTTTGCCAGTATCTGATAGGTGAAAAATGATGTCCCTTTGTAGTTGCCTTGTGAACTGGCTTGCTGTGAGTGAGATTGAGCACCATTTCATCTTTTAAGATCCATGTATGTTTCCTTCTGTCTCTGTTCACATCATTTGCACATTTCCTTGCTAAGTTATTGGTCTTCCTCTTGCAGATTTGCAGGAGCAGTTTGTGTATTAGGGAAATTATTCTTTAGAAGTGAACTGAGTTGCAAATACTTTCCCAGTTTATTATTTGTTTTGTGGCTTTGCTTGGGGGGGGGGTTCACATTTAGATTTTTTTTCCCTTTACCTTTAAATTATAGAATCTACCAATATCTTCTCCATGACTATGAGGTGTTTATGTCGTACCTTAGAAAGGTCTCCCCAGTGTTTGGTTCTAAATGATTATCATTATTTCTTCTAATTTTATGCTATCCTGTTTTACATTTCATTATTCAACCAAATAGAATTTATCCTGGAGTCATGTGCGAGATCTGAATTTAACTTAACTTTTTTCCAAAAATTCCCTTTCCATCTTAACTTTAGATTGAGATTGTTTAGTTTTTCCCCTCAAAAAAAAATAATATGCTGTTGGCATATTTATAGGGATGACATCACCTTCATAATTAACACACTTTCCACTACTGGTACTGTTATGACCATGAATCTTCTTTTCCAAGAGTACAGATATCCATTTGTTTGAGTTTCCTTTGTGTCCCTCAGGGGTGTTCTAAATTTTTCTTCGTATGAATGGTGCACCTAAGAAATGTTTATTCCACTGAGGGTGGTTTTAATTTAAAAAGAAGAAAGAAACCCTGACATCTTAGATTGGCACAACAATGTGTACTCTAAAAACAGGTTGGCAAGTGGTTCTCCATACTGAGATTCAGGCTTCCAGGTTCTTTCTATCCTGAAGGGGGCTTTTAAACACATGTCCTCCAAAGTTCCTGGCGGAGGTAGGAGCAGGTCAGAGCATGGAGAGGCACCCAAGCTCCAATCCCCTGGGCCTGGAAGTGATGTACTTCTTCTATCACAATTCATTGGCTCAATTTATCACAATGCCCCCTCCCTGCAAGGATCTAGAAGGGTACTCAGGAGAGAGAGGAGGACAAGGTATGGATAACATTGGGAGTCTTTCTCATTCCAGCAAAACCACTAGTCAAGCATGAAGGTAAACTAAAGGAACATTCTGGTCTTACGAAATCTCAGAAGAGAACATTCAATTCTAGACCTCTCCTCCCAGAAAGCTGCTAGAGGGGATGTTCCGCCAGAGTGGAGAATAAACCGGGGAAGATGGTAACATAGGATAAAGAAACAAAAACTCAAACCCAAGACTGAGTCCAGGTATTGCCAGGAGGATGGTGAACATTCCTGGAGAGTAGCTGTGCTTTTTAATTGAAAGTGTATAGCCTAGAGCTACTGCTTTGCCTCTTTGAGGGAAGACCCGTGAGAAGGAATAGACAGAGAGGAAGCTGGTTGAGGGGCAGAGCAGACCGGCCAGGTGATGTGGGGAACAGCCTGGATCCAGCCTTCCCTGAAGTTGAACCTATTCTTAGAAACTTGTGTCACACAGGCCAACAACTCTCCCTTGTGCTTTAGTTAGTAACTTCTGATTTTCTGTCACTTGTAATAAAACAAAACAAAAAATTCAGACTGAGGCCAGGAAACAACAGAAACAGAAAAAACAACCCATGTCCTCAAAGAATTGTAAATCTTGTTGGGGAAATTTTACCTAGCATCACCCACTAGACACTGCCTCTGCTAGACTCTCGTCTCTGCAAGGGCCAGGTCATATTTTTAGATAATTCCTTGCATGCAGTGGGCCTTAGGAGCTGGGCAGTTTTCAGAAATTAAAACTACCTTGTCTTGATCTGGCTGTTCTTTTATGAAAGCATTTAGTATTTAAACATTTGTAACATTTTTTTATTTAAATGATTTTTTTTCATTTTTTTAATCCCAAGGAAATAAAGAGAGATGTTTCCAAAGGTTTATTTTAGACAGAAACATTGGGAGCAACTAAGAGTTCAACATTATGGAGCTAATTGAGAAAATTGTTATATACCTGTATAGTGGAAAACTAAATGATTTTAAATAATTTCATGAAAAATATCTTTCTGACATTACTCACAAATTATTATTAGGTGAAAGAGGTCAGGTGGCAAACATATTTACTAGTTTTTAAAAGTGGGGAAAATAGTTTAAGTAGTTTTCTGAGTGTTGAGATTTCAAGTGAGGTTTTTTGGTTTGTTTTCCGTTTGTTTTGGTGGGGCCTTGCCAGTGAGGTAGGAGGGGCAGAGGAAGAGAGAAACAGAATCTTTTTTTTTTTTTTTTTAAAGATTTTACCTATTTATTTGACAGACAGAGATCACAAGTAGGCAGGGAGGCAGGCAGAGAGAGAGGAGAAAGCAGGCTCTCCACAGAGCAGAGAGCCCGATGCGGGGCCTGATCCCAGGACCCCGAGATCATGACCCGAGCCGAAGGCAGAGGCTTCAACCCACTGAGCCACCCAGGCGCCCCAGCAGGCTCCAGACTTAGCACAGAGCCTAGCACGCGGCCCGATCTCACAACCCCAAGATCATGACCTGAGCTGAAATCAAGAGTCAGACATTTAACCATCTGAGCCACCCAGGTGCCCCTCAAGTGAAGTTTTGTTCTTTCTGATTTCCTGTTTTCTTAATTTTCTGCAATTGATGTGGATTAGTTTTATAATGGGAAAAAGGTATTTATAAGACGGCTTGTGAGTTCAAAGGTATTTTGTCAGCATTATGCATGGGACTAAACTGCAGAAATACATATATATTTTAAGATTTTATTCTTTTTTTTAAAAAAAGATTTTATTTATTCATTTATTTGTCAGAGAGAGAGAGAGTACAAGCAGGGAGAGCAGCAGGCAGAGGGAGAAGCAGGCTCCCTGCTGAGCAAGGAGACTGACATGAGGGACTCCATCCCAGGACCCCAGGATCATGACCTGAGCCCAAGGAAGACTCTTAACCAACTGAGCCACCCAGGTGCCCTGAGAACATCTTTAAATTTCATATCACGGCGTATGAGCTGCTAATACTTTGCTTACTTTATATTAATTCACTTTATCCTCTGAAACACGCTCTGGTAATGAAAGACGCCTTTCTCCTTTCACACGTTTAGTAGTTTACAGTCACAGACTGTGTGATTGACTAAGGACCTGGAGTTGCTAGTTTCGGGCTAAGCGGGATGACTACCGTCCTCATTTAGCAGAAGGATGGCGCTGTATCACCACTAGGTGGTGCTATAAAGTAGGCATTCAACCCCGCGCTGCTTGACCTTGGTGTTGACAGCGACTTTTTGTCTTCAAGGCATAAATCACTATGAAGGCATCTTTGTCACTCCCATTAGCTCTATCTACTCCTCTCCTAACTTGAATTTGTTAAATCACCCCGTGGTGAAGGAATGACAGCCTTTGATTCATAACAAAATCTGTTCTGTAAAAGTTCTTTGGGTTAAATAAAATGAGAGCTTCTGAGAAGTGATATATTAATTCCCTGCGTTCTTTCACAGTTACCTTCAAGCTCTAAACGATATTGTAAAAGAATGCAAATAATAGTTTTCATAGCCAACTAAGCAGAAAAACCAAAACAGCCTTAACAACAAACAAAAACTTCACCATTCTTCACCGTATATGTAGTTGACAAGCTAAAGCTTTTGTTTATTTTCATTGCTAAATCTTGCATAGAAAGAATGTTTCTGGTAGGTATGGTGAGTTTTGTCTTTCTCAGTGTGGTTCAAGCACTCAGGCTCTGGTTAATAGCCAATTTAATCAAAGCTTTGCTCTTCCCGGCAGCTTCTCTGATGGATGTTACTAGTGGACTCAGTGCCCCAGGAGAACACAATGGTTTCACTCCAGACAGCATTTGCCAGCTTTACTCTGTGCTGCCGAAGATTTCTATTATTCATTGGGAAAAAAGAATTCTACACCATTTATGCATGAAGGTCACTCTGGTGCCAATTTGTAATATGTAGGTATAGATCCTCTCTCATCTGTGGCTAACTGGTAAGAATGATTCCATTCTCAGGATACCCAGATGGCTCAGCCCGTGGAGCGTGTGACTGTTGATCTCAGGGTTGTAGGTTTGAGCCCCACGTTGGGTGTAGAGAGTAGAGTTGGGTGTAGAGAGTACTTAAAAAGAAAATTTTCTGAAGAATGATTCCATTCTCCAAGGCCTGAGTCAGTTCAGTTGAACTCCCAGTAACCTCATTAGAACCAATATTTCCAAACACACACACACACACAGAACAAATATTTCCCCTACAACCACCTCAGCACTGGAATGATATGCATGAGGTCATGTAGCAGATAGAAATCTGTTGAATAGGAGATACCATTGAATTGGCAAATGAAATAACTAAAAAAGTATGTTTACATTTATACTTATTTTTATATTTCTTTCATGAAGGAACACATCCCAACAACAATCCTTTAGTTCAGTACCTTGAGAAAAAATTCTTGGCATATTTATAAATATAAAAATATGTCTTATCCCATTTCGGTTGTTATAACAAAATACCACAGACTGGATGGCTTATAACAATAAACAGTTACTTCTCACAGTCCTGGAGGCTAAGAAATCCAAGATCATGGTGTCTGCAAATTTGCTGTCTGGTGAGGGCTTCCTGGTTCACAGAGAGCCATCTTCTCTCTACCTCTTCACTTGGCAGAAAGAACTCTCTGGTTCTCTTTTATGAGGACAGTATCCCATTTATTAGGGTTCCACCGACCCTCATGATCTAATCCCCTCCCAAAGGCCCCACTTCCAAATACCCTCACATGGGGAGTTAGGATTTCCAAATATGAACTTGAAGGGGACATAACCATTGAAACCATAAGACTATATATATATATACATATGTATATGTATATATATATATATATATATATGGGGGAGTATGAGAGAGAGAAAGAATACAGCCAATTTTTAGTAAGAAAATAGTCTATTATTTTCTTTCTTTTTTTTATAAATACATTTTATTTATTTTTATTTGACAGAGAGACAGAGATCACAAGTAGACAGAGAGGCAGGCAGAGAGAGAGAGGAGGAAGCAGCTCCCTGCTGAGCAGAGAGCCCCATGCGGGGCTCCATCCCAGGACCCTGAGATCATGACCTGAACCGAAGGCAGAGGCTTTAACCCACTGAGCCACCCAGGAGCCCCAGTCTATTATTTTCTAAGTAAGAATCTGAACAATTGTCTACTGAGCACCATGGTTCTAAGTGTTGTGAGGAAAGCAAAGAAGTGAAGGATGGATCCTACCTTAAGAACACGTATCCACACATTCTCATTGAAGAAACCAAAACAGGAATTTAAAACAGTTTAATACAGTACAAAGCCCCATATAACTAGATAGCAGCTGAAAGTCCGCCATGTTGAATAAAAGAAGGTCTTCTTGAGCCAGCACAGAGGGAGATGACTTCCTGGAAGGGAAGTGACTTAAGCAGTTCATATGCTTCACATAATGTCTTGTGAGGTTCATCGATTCAAAAAATAATTCTTGAAGCATTCTGGTTTAGAAAGTGGTAGGAGCAGAGGGCTCATGTTGAGGAATAGACTGGACAAGCAGGTTGGAGTCAGCCTACAGCAGACAGTTTTTGAAAGCCAGAAAAAGGGACTTTTACTCTATTTTCCTGGCCCCAAGTCAACAGCCTGCTTCATAATTGCTGAGAGGGGCTGGGGCTGATTCTCTGCTGCCACATTCCACTCCCCACTGCTTTCATGAGTCAACGCTGTGCCACTGAGTGGCAGTGCCCATTGCCAAACTCTACGTGGGGCTGGTCCATCGATATCTCCCCCTGAAGAGTTGGCACTTTCACAGGTCCTATCCCACACCCCCTGGAAAGATAGCAAGAGCAAGCTCAGAACTTGGCTCATTCCTTTGTTCACACTGCCTCAAGGTGGTGGAGCTGGAAAGTTCAGGGTTACAAAAAGTTTGAGAGGGGTATGGGGGTTGGGGGTCTATGAACCAGGGCTGAGCACTGGGAACTAGTCAGGGACCTGATTTGGTAACTCGGGACCTGGCCTTATATTGTTGGGGGAGGGAATCAAAACTTCCTGCAGAGCTGCCAAGGTGATTTTGATTTGTGTGGGTGCAATACAAGGTCAGGAACGCCAGAAACCAACCACCAAATGCTGCAGTAATAAAAGATCTGCTGACCAAGTCAGGCTTAGAAACACAGCAATCAGGCTGTGGAATTGGTGAGGGATGCAGAAAAATACAGTCTGGCCCCAGGCCACGTTTTTGGACATAGAACATAACAAGGAAGAAGAGTGAGGACAGCGGTTTTTTCCCCAGTGAAAAACTGGGGAAGGGTTAGACTGGAGAAGCAGTTGTACAACAGAGAAAAAAATGCTTAGAGATGCCATATCCTGAAAGATCTCTTCCTGCCTAAGAAGCACATTCCTTTCCATCAAATTCTAAAAAATCAAAATTTTAAGGGTCTTAGGAAGAACAGGAGAACATCTTGGTGCCTTAACAGGATCAACAGGATCAGAGATAAATCCAAGTATTGGAATATAGGTGTATTAGTTGTCTATTGCTGCATAACAAGTTACCCCCAAAACTTAGTGGCCTAAAAAAACACATTTATTTTCTCAGTATGTGTGGGTCAGGGATCTGGGCACAGTTTAATTGAGTTATCCATTCAAGGTTTCTTATAAGGCTTCAATCAAGGTGTCAGGCAGATCTGTGGTCTCATCTGAAGGTTCGATGGGAGAAGGATCTACTTCCAAAGTCACTCACAGGATTCCTTGTGAGATAGTAGAATGGCAGTAGAACGGCAGGATTCCTTGTGAGATAGTAGAATGAGAGTCTTGATTTCTCACTGGCAGGTGGTCAGAGGTTACCCTCAGTTTCTTGCCATATGAGCTTCCTCGGCTTGCTTTATCAGAGCAAATGTGCAAAAAGAGTCAGAAAGAAACAGCATACAAAAAAAGATGGAAACTGGTCACATATAACCTAATCACAAAAGTGGCATCCCATCACCTTTACTATATTTTATTCATTAAAATCAAGTCACTAAGTTCAGCTCAGGTACACAAGGGCGGGAACTACAGGTGTTAATACCAGGAGGTGGGAATCTTTGGGAGCCCCGTGAGAAGCTGCCTACCACTAGGGGGCTGGAAGAAGAGAAATATCATGGACCACAGTAGGGTAATCAGGATGGAAGTCATTTAGGGACTCAGGTGAAGAGCTGAGTCGTATTCCTGGTAAATGTGAGTAACGGTGCCACATCCAGAACCACAACCCACCATGATCTGAGCCATTGAGAGCTCAAGGAAGAAGGCAAGCTGGAGTCCTAGATTATGAAGCATCTCATTTTGACCATGTGCAGTACTGGTATACTTAATTTCATTACTTATCTCATTTCATTCATTTATTTCATTCATTATCTGCACAATAAACTGGTCTGCTCTCTGGACAATCAGGTCTGTCCTTGAGAACTCTAAAAACTCTTCCTGGCAATGTGTATTTTTCATCAGTTCCCTCCTGATTCTTAGAGAACTAACTGATGAAACTGACCTTGGCCATGGTGTTGAACCACCCAGGCAAAGGAAGCCACTTAGATGTTGGTTTTTTTTTTTTTTTGAAACAGAATAAGGCCTAAAAATTGTTTTGCCTTGATTGCTGTTGTTACTTTTCTAGAAATGGTCTCTTCCTATTTTAGACAAGGATGTAACATCTGCCTGTTCTATCTCAAAGCTCTTGTGGGAGCCAAATGCAATAATGTTCATAAATGCATTTTGAAAAGTTTTTTAAAAGGACAAATGTCAGATATTCAGACCACATAGTGGTATTATCATGGTTGTTGCTTTACCTTTTTTTAAGTTTTTAAAATTTATTTAAGTAATCTCAACACCCAGCATGGGGCTTGAACTCAGGACCCCGGAATCAAGAGTCACATCTCTTCCAACTGAGCCAGCCAGATCCATCTCATTGTTATTGCTTTAAAAAACTGTTTATCAGAAAAGATCAAACCCTTCAAGATTTGTTTTGGCTTCTACTCCTTCTGTTCCCAGGATAGCTAATCCCTACATCCCAAGAGGAGGTCTCTTCTTCATGACTTTGAGATCTGTACCTTCATCTCACTCTTCTCGTCCTTGAATTCAGGCCCTTCTCTTCTCAGGCCAAAGACACAGACAGCCTTCATGCTTG
The DNA here is from genome assembly GCA_003697995.1 of Taxidea taxus jeffersonii. Taxonomy (NCBI): domain Eukaryota; kingdom Metazoa; phylum Chordata; class Mammalia; order Carnivora; family Mustelidae; genus Taxidea; species Taxidea taxus. The sequence goes on along the minus strand of ML109493.1, from coordinate 59,700 downwards.
TCTCCACGTGCCACTTAGTTTTGCCGTATCTTCTTTGAAACACTTCTTATCATCACGTCACTTTCTGTGTGAGGTACAGAGCTCTCACCCCACACTTGGGGCCTCCTGTCACCATGGCATTGACTGACTCCTCACCCCACCAGCCTGATGGCCCCTCTTCCCAGACCTATGGCCTTCCTTAGGTCTTGCCCCGGTGCTCCTTCTCCCTCTGTGCCTAGAAGCAGAGGACATGAGTCTGTTCCCTGATTCTTGTACTTACCATGATTGTTCACTCTAACTTTCTTCAGCACGTTCGTGTTGCATATTGTGCATCCCTCTTCCTGTCTTGAATATTGACTTGAAATCATTACCTGGTCATTTTTAAAAATCACATATTTTTATCATTAACCAAAGATACATTTAATCATCACAATTGCTCAACGAAGTAAATATAATAATCCTCATTTTATGGTTGAAGAAACCAAAGCTCAAGGCTACACAGTTAGTCAAGGTCAGAGCCAATACCCAAACCCAGACCCATGTGCTCCTTCTACCCAGAATGCCCTGTGATGTCTCTCCTATTGGACCGTGAGACACCATGCTCCCTGAGTCTTTTGACTCTGCACAACAACTAGGGATTTTGCCCCAGGGTAGAAAACAAAGTGACATGTACAAACCCCTGGCAGACATACACATTTCTGCCCCTATTTATTCAATGCTGATAAATTCCAATGGATAGAAAAGCGTTACTTGCATTTTGTGGGGGGAAAAAAAAACAAAAACAGAAATGTTAATGAAACTGTTCTCATTCTGGTAACAATGCATGTCCATATTAAATATAAAGGCTGAAGATGTTCCATTTCCAGTAGGCTAAGTCTGACTCTGTCATTAAATATCTACATTAAAAGAAGTATCACACTGTCTTAAGATTTCTTCTTTTACATGAAACAACTCCAGGGTGTAACACTTTAATCTATAAAAAGTACTAACTAAAAGTAACCGTTACCATGGCAGCACACTGCATGCATTAGTAGCCTCCAAAGGCAAAGCACTTTGAAAATGAGCATTTAAAGATACCCCAGACTAACTGACAGGGAATGGATTTTAAATCACTGTTAATACTCAGGAGTTTCATTCTTGGGTTCAGAAGTAGATCACAGAGCTTGCCCCACACATACACTATTTTTTAATTAAAAGACAGTATTCTGTTAGTGACTGCTGATTTTCTACATATATTTTTTTTAGGAACTCAAAAAAATGGATTTTAAAATATATCTAGATGTGTAAGGTCCGCAAATAGGTGTGACAATTTGGCAGAAGAAGGGCCAGGGGTTGCAGGGCGCTCCGCCCATGTGAAGTCATACCACAAAGTTGGAGCAAAAAGAAATCTGGTTCTGGCAGAAGAAACACAAAGAGATAAATGCAGCCTGTGGGTGAACTCCCAAACTACCACACGCAGCCCTGGGACATGCACAGGGGAGCAGGGGACTCCAGACCAAAGGGGAAAGACTGACATGTTAGCAGCAATGATGGGGAAAACCATCTCAATAAATGGACGGCTTTGAGTTGGATCCCTACCTCACACTGTACAAAAAAGGCAAAGTCTTCTTGGACTCAATACCTAAATATGAAAAGTAAAACCATAAAACTTTACAAAAAGGTGACAGAAAATGTCTTAGAGACATCAGGGAGGAGATTATTTGAACAAGATCTGTTGTTTTAAGTCTTATATATTATATAAGTAATCTCTAAACCCAACGTAGAGCTCAAACTCACAAACTCACAGCAAGAGTTGTGATCAAGAGTCACACACTCTTCTCACTGAGCCAGCCAGGTGATTCTTTATTTTTTTTTTAAGATTTTATTTATTTATTTGACAGAGAGAGACACAGTGAGAGAGGGGAACACAAGCAGGGGGAGTGGGAGAGGGAGAAGCAGACCTCCCGCTGAGCAGGGAGCCTGGTGCTTAAAGGCTGAGCCACCCAGGTGTCCCACTAGGTACCCCTTTAAACAAGATCTTAAATGCACAAATGAAAGGGCAAAATATGATGGATAAGACTACATAAAAACTAAACATTTCTGTTCAGTGATCATCTTAGTCAAAGTTAGCAGAAAACAATAATCTTTGGACAATTTGAAATGAATAAAATTGACAAGGGATTGGGACGCCTGGGTGGCTCAGTTAGTTAAGCGGCTGCCTTCGGCTCAGGTCATGATCCCAGCGTCCTGGGATCGAGTCCCACATCGGGCTCCTTGCTCGCCAGGAAACCTGCTTCTCCCTCTGTCTCTGCCTGCCTCTCTGTCTGCCTGTGCTCCCTCTCTCTCTCTCTCTCTCTCTCTCTAACAAATAAATAAATAAATAAAATCTTTTAAAAAATTGACAAGGGATTAAATATAGAACAATTCTGTCTGAGAGAGTCTATTGCAATGATGGAAATGTTCTAGGCCTGTGCTGGCCATTAGCTACTTGTGGCTACTGAGCACATGAAATGTGATTAGTATAACTGACTAGTGTAACTGAGCCCCTGAATTACTAATTTTTTAATTGCAATCAATTGTAATTCTAAACACAGCATGGGACTAGTGGCTGTCTTATTGGATGACACAGATCTAAAATCCACGAGGAACTCTACAAATCAATAAGACAGAAAACTCAAAATATGGATGGGGAAAAGGAAAAGAAATGGTCTTACCCAAACTTTTCACCTTAATTCTCCTCTATTCCCATTTCTTTGCTTATTTTATTTTTAGTTTGTTTTAGGTATGTATTTCTATAATGTGCCCCCAATCCCTTTCTGGCAGTGAAATGGAGCAGACATACCTAGCAACATCTCCCTCCCCAGGACCAACTACCCTGGCTGAGACTGGTCTTACAGGGTCTTTGAGTTTCTTCAAGTTGGGCCAGCACTGGCCAGGGATGAAGTTTTACATTTGTGCATGGGCCCCAGCTTTGTGGAAATTTGTTTATTCAAGTTCATTTTAAAGAAGAAATAGATTTATCACATGCTTAATGAGAGTCTAAGACAGTAAACAAAGGGCTCAGTGATGTTTCCACCTCCAAACAAACTAACACTTAGGGTACATGTCACATTCTTTTGATAAGTATACTCCTGAACCCCCTTCACCTATTTGACTCATTCCCCTACTCACCGCCCCTCTGCTCACCATTAGTTTGTTCTCTAGAGTTAAGAGTCTGTTTCTTGGCTTCTCTCTGTTTCTCTCCCCACTTTGCTGTTTTGTTTGGTTTCGTAGATTCCACATATGAATGAAATCATATGGTATTTGTCTTTCTCTGATTGACTTATTTTGCTTAGCATATACTTTCTAGCTCCATCCGTGTCATTGGAAATGGCAAGATTTCATTAGTTTTAATGACTGAGTAATATTCCATCATATAATATACACACACACATGTATACACACCACCTCATCTGTTGATGGACACTTGGGCTGCTTCCATAGCTTGACTATTGTAAATAACACTGCAAGAAACACAGGTGTGTATGTATCCCTTTGAATTACTACTTTTGTATTTTGAGGATGAATACCCAGAAGTACAATTACATTACAGTAGTACAATCACCACCCACAAAAATAAACTTAAAATGGATTAAAGACTTAATTGGAAGACCTGAAACCGTAAAAATTCTTAGAGAGAGCACAAGTAGTAATTTCCCTAACATTGGCAATAGCAACATTTTTCTAGATAGGTCTCCTAAGACAAGAGAAACAAAAGCAAAAATAAACTACTGGGACTACATCAAAATAAAAAACTTCTACACTGTGAAGGAAATAGCAAACTAAAAGGCAACCTATGGAATGGGAGAAGGTATTTGGAAATGATATATCTCATAAAGGGTTAGTCTCCAAACTATATAAAGAACTGATACAACTGAACACCCCCCAAAACAGAGAACCCACATGTTACATTCTTTTAGCTGTTTACATAATTAAGAAGAAATCTGAACATTGTATAAAGCTTTCGGACAAAGAGAAAATGGAGGAAAGTATAATTTACTACTTAAACTGAACAGGAACAATATTTTGGATTATTCTTGTCATCATATCCTCAGAGACAGATGTCTCAGTGGCCCAGAGGAAGGCAACTAGCCACAAAGAGGACAAGGGGTGCCCCGTGGGAGGGCAGAGGAGGGTTCAATCCTCCGTGCTGGGAAACTGGCACATTGAAGCCTTGCGACTGTGCCATACATGTCACTGATGAGGAAATGTGGATAAAACTAACATCGTTTTGCTCAGAAAAACACTTTGAGGGAGGAACTATTTGTTCCCCGTGTTAGGTCACAAAAGCAGGTAGATAGATTACCACGCCAAAGGTACTAAAATGAAGGATATGAAATTGTCCTTTTTCCAGGACAAAAATGACAACTTAAGATGGTTCCACCATACAGCTCTCAACAGGAAAAAGGCATGCGAAGCTCGCTGAGCGATGAGAGGAGAGGTCGCAGGCTCCAATTGCAGGGATGAACAGGACAGACAAGCTTCAGGTCCAAAAGGGTGTGAACGGAGAGGCAAGAACAGCCAAGAGTCTGCAGAGAAGTTTAGCACCGCAGAGTGAGCTGTAATGTGCAGAAAGCCCTGAGGCATCAGTACCACCAAAAAAAAAAAAAAAAAAAAAAGTAAATAAAAAGAAGTCGGAAAGTCCCACGACTGTCCTGACAATAGATACCACTGATCTTCAAAGTTCTAAGCCAAGTATTGCGGCTTAAACGTATTTTTGTTCAACTGATGAATCTTTAGAGTAAATCAAGTGGTTATGGCAGCAAGCCCCAATGTTTGCCACAGCAGGTGCCCCCGACTGAGCACGCAGGCAGCGCCCCCTGGCGGCCCTGGGTCTTCAGGGGTGCGGGGAAGCCTGCAGAAGGGGCGCTTTGACCGGAGGGTGATGAGAAGTGCTGGGGCACCCAGTTCTGAACTCTGGTTTGACTGGCTGCGAAATCGCTTCTGGTTTATATTTTATAATGAATAATAATGGTTCATGTTTTCTTTCATTAAAAATGTTTCATAAATTTCGGGGGAAGGATAAGACAAATATACTGGGGGATTTCAGAATTAAAGCTCTGCATCTGTGTGGTTAAAAAAAAAACGTATCATAAAGAAATGTCCCATTTGGTTCCGAAACATCACAAAGTGATTTAATAACTGGTGTGGTAAAATTGGTTTAAGTGTTCAAACTGACACCACCTCGGTATAAAACTTATCAGGCAGGGGTGCCTGGGTGGCTCAGTGGGTTAAGCCTCTGCCTTCCGCTCAGGTCATCATCCCAGGGTCCTGGGATCAATCCCCGCATCGGGCTCTCTGTTCAGCAAGGAGCCTGCTTCCTCCTCTTTCTCTGCCTGCCTCTCTGCCTACTTGTGATCTCTCTCTCTGTCAAATAAATAAATAAAATCTTTTTTAAAAAAATGATCTTGGAGGCACCTGGGTGGCTCAGTCGGGTGAGCAACTGACTCTTGGTTTCCGCTCGGGTCATGATCTTGGGGTCCTGGCTTCGAGCCCCACATTAAACTCCACATTCAGAAGAGAGTCTGCTTGAGTTTCTTTTCCCTTCCCCCCACAGCCATCCCCCCATAACCACCCCCCCAACCCGCTCTCTCTTTCAAATGAATCAATAAATCTTAAAAAAAAAAAAAAGATCTTAGTGTAAGTTAAAGCTTTGAGTCAGACAAAGTTAGGTTCAAATTGGCTTCAGCCAGTCAGCAAAGTGTGGACTTCAGCCTCTTCACTTCCACACACCTCAGTTTTCCCATCTGTAGTATGGGTTGCTTTGGAAAAGGAGAAAGTAGAAGCAACCATGTCTGTTCTCTTCTCTTTGGAAAGGATGAAAATCCCTCTCTTATGCTGGTATAGAAGAGCAGGTTCCTGATGTGACCCCCAAGTACAGGGGGAGAATTCAGCCCAGAGTCATCATCCCAGGCCCGCTCCTGGGAACAAAATTAATTCTGAGAGACTCTTCTAGGAGAAGAGCAAGGAACTGAGGCCAAGGGGAGGCATGTGGGGCAGTATTCCCCTAGGCTTGGCCTCACCCTGCAGCCCACCAAGGACCAGCCACCGACTCTCAGATGGTTCGGTTCCTGGATCCCCAATTTCCTCCAAGCCCAAGTGTAACAGTAACTAGAATGATCTTCATCTTCATGGCCTGAGGTCTAAGGCCCCAGAGACTGTGGGAGGTGAGAAAGGGAGAGTCTTGCCCCTCTCTCCAGGGCTCTATGGAAATACAAAATGAGAATTATGCTTTAAAGTTATCTCAGAACAGCATGGGTTTTTTGTTTTGTTTTGATTGTGATAAAATACCTATAATATAGAATTCACCATCTGAACCCTTTTCCAGTATACAGTGGGCTGGGGCTAATTACATTCATGATATACAGCCATCACCCCCATCCACACCCAGAACTTCTTCATCTTGCAAAACCAAATCTCTGCACCCATTAAACGCTGACTCCCCATTCCTCTCTTCTCCCAGCCCCTGGGACCACCATGCTACTTTCTGTGTCTATGCATTTGACTACTCTAGGAAACTCATCTAAATGCAATCATACAATATTTGCTTTTTAATGACTGGCTTATTTCACTGAACACAATATCCTCCATGAACCACAAGCTTCATCCACATTGTAGCAGGTGTCAGAACTCATAGACCCCAGAAATGCAGAGCAGTGTCTAATGCACTCAATTTCCCTTTGCCTCTTGGAAGAAAATGTTTTTCTCAAAAATCCTAAAATTTGTGTTCAGTTTGTTTATAATAATGGCTCCTGATAAGCGATATTCCTTAGCAGACAGTACAGAATAATGTCAAAGAATTTGTTGATGCTTAAGTTCAATCATCCACTCATAATGTAGTAACTTTCCCTTCTGGTCTCTTATTTGCTCGGAGATAAAAATAGATAGAGATTTCAACCTCAGAGCAAAGCGCAGCTTATTGTGTTTATTTAGTGTGTTATAATTAAAACTCTTGTGAATTCGGCAGCTTCATTTTACAGAGGCTGAGAAAACCTTTTTTCAGTTTGGTTCAAGTAAATTCACACTTCCCGAATTCCGTTTTGGTTTTAGGATCTAAAAATGAACCTAGGATTAAAAACAAAATGCAGCCACACCATTGTGGCATGCTTAGGCTCGTGCAGGAACAAAAGGGTGTGTGCAACGCCTAACACGTGCCCACATGTCACATTTATAGAGACAGCTGAAGCTCTGTAAGTACATTTGAGACCAGGGACGTTATTGGTCACACATGGTTTTTTTCCCCCCACTTTTGATTGAGGTTGTCTCTCTGATCCCAACATCAACGATACCCTCAACCTTGGGATTGAATTCTTTGTAAGAAATTCTTTATAAGAGGGGTGCCTGGGTGGGTTAAGTGGGTTAAGCCTCTGCCTTCGGCTCAGGTCATGATCCCAGCGTCCTGGGATCGAGCCCCGCATCGGGCTCTCTGCTCAGCTGGGAGCCTGCTTCCCTCTCTCTCTCTCTTCCTGCCTCTCTGCCTTCCTATGGTCTCTCTCTGTCAAATAAATAAATAAATCTTTAAAAAAAATTCTTTATAAGAATTTGAATTCTTTATAAGACAAAGGAAAAAGAAAATTTGCTAACAAAAGGAGGTCACTGAAGGGTGCTCATTTTATTTGCCACCAGAGTTTGGGAGGTGGCAGGAGCCTCAGAGTTAATGGGAACAGTTGTCGTTGGGGTTCCTCCAGCACAGCATCCCTATGTCCATGGGAATCTTCCATCAGCGGGGCACCAGATCCTTCTCTCCTGCCCCACTGTAGCCAGGAGGCTGGAACATTGACTTCTGTGACACCTAATCTTGAGTGTCATGACACAGGGAACGGGGTGGGGGTCAGAGGTCATATTGTCATGGTGACAGCAGTCTCAGTGACTGCAGCTGTATCCCGTCGGAGATACAGCTCCTGGAGATATCCGCAGGCTCTTCCTGCCTCCTCCCTGACCTTCCCAAGCTTCCCGGTCCTGCTGCTCCAGAGGGTAGTGTGGGCCCTATTATGTGTTTGTGAGCACAGATACTGTGAGCCAGAGCACCCTGGAGTTTGGAGGAAAATCAGGGAGAGCAACCTTGATATGGAAACAAAGTTGGGTCAGATTCCAGATCTGCCTCTTATAAATCATGTGGCCTTGAGCAAGCATTTTGCCCCAGTGTGTTTTCCTTTCCTCATTTGTGCAGTGGGAGATAGGCCTTGCCTTTCGTGCTCACTCTCAAATGAGACCTGAATGTTTCTTTACGGAAACACACTGCACATTGTAGAGAGGATTTCTCTGCTCTAAACCAAAAGCCCACCAGCACACCAGACTTGGACCTGAAAAGGCTTCATGTTTAAAATTATAACTACCACATCGCTGTCCCTTGACCCCACCCTGGACTGCTAAAAGTGACATCACCCTTCCATTCTATGCCTGGATGGACAGCAGTAGATCAAGGTTCAGGACTGGCTTAATCTAGGCACTCCAGTTCCTCCAGCACCATGCCTAAAATGTCTGCCTCATCTTCGCTTGGAGGTGTGGAGGAAGTGAGAAAGATCCCCTTCCGTAGCTCTCTCAAGAGAAAAAGATTTTTCCTGGACTGCCTAACAAAATTCTCGGCCTGTTTACTATCCTGAATTGGATCTTATGCCCATTTGTGAACTGATCTACGGCAAGGAGAGTGGGTCACCCCCTGACCAGCCATCTCCCAAGTCTGGTTCTCTTAAGGCACATGGGGGTTCCGTGGGCAGAGGTATGGGGAGAACTGCCCCAAAACAGAGCTCTGTCAGGAAGGAGGGAATGGTGACTATATGCCATACATGCGTAGAAGAGACTGGATGAAGATGCGGAACAGTATATCAAGTAAGAGATCGTTTTGGTTAAAAAAAAACAAAAACAGAGGAAAAAATATATATATTTGTGTATGCATAAAATATATTTAGAAGAATAAATAAGAAACTGTTCGTGTGATTACCTCATGGGAAGGACTCAGGTGTCCAGAGACAGAGATGGGGAAAACACTTTTCACTCTCCACTCATTTATACCTTTTAAATTTTGAACCGTATGATATGCGGCTGCTTCAAAATATTAATGAATTAAAAATGAAAGTGGGCTTTCAGAAGCATGAAAGTGTGATGGGACACTGACACTTCAAATCTGGACTCTTTCAAGGACTTTGCTACAGATTGAGTAGAAGCTATGCTTACTTATTCATCCAAGAGCCCAGTGGATAACTGTAGGGTCAAATAATTACACACACACACACACACACACACTGAACATTAATTTTCAAAAGCAGTGTCTAGTTCATACTTAGGAAAAATATTTTGTCAAGTTTATCTTTTATAATTTTGTTGTACTTTTCCTTTTCTGTGCGAAGGAACTTAATTGTTATGTGCTCAGATTTATCAGACTTTTCCTACTTGGCTTCTTGAATCTGAAGTCATCCTTAGGAGGTTCTTCTGTATAAAAGATTCTTTTAAAAAATTTACCTCTACTTCCTTCTTGCAGATTCTCATGGTAAAACCTAATTTTTAGGGGTTTTTTTTTTTTTTTAATGATTGAAATTTGTGTACTAGATTTGCAGGTGTTTCCGTATCTTAACATGGTCAGAATCACAAATAGATCCTGTGTATTCTTCACAGAAGGCAGATTTCAGTTGAGGTCATTCTGTCTTTGGATATTTATCAGAAAATTGACTCGAATCCCCATTGCACAGCTGAAGGGAAGCCCAACACCCTTTCCAAAATTTTTGTGGGCTCCATGGGGGCCGGCCCTGATTCTCTGCTCTGGCTGAACTCTTGTAATCCCTTGTATCCTCTAACCAGTGCCGTGTTCTGCTCTCCGCCTCATCAGCCAGATGAGAAACTCAGTCTACCCTTTCCTTTGTGCTTCACACAAAGAAGACCTTTGTACAGGGTCTGAGTGAGAGGTGACGCTTTCCTGCTGCGGTACCAACTGTAAACCGAACATTAGCCATGTCTGTTCATAAAGTCCTTTGGTCAAGTCACCAGTTGGGAATTAATCGCTGACAAATCTCTCCAAGAGTCTTAGGCTTCTCCCTAGTTTGCTCAACCACACAATCCTATTTGGTGTCCCTCCCATCTTTTTTCCCCTTCCCTGAGCTTCTGTTTTGTTTTTATGCCAAGTATTATCCCTATTTCCTTGTTGGTCATTTCAGAACAAACCATTCCCTCAGGGCTTTGCCTTCCAATCAAAGTATTGTCAAAAACAGTGAGACCGGGGGCTCCTGGGTGGCTCAGTGGGTTAAGCCTCTGCCTTCGGCTCAGGTCATGATCTCAGGGTTCTGGGATCGAGCCCCGCATGGGGCTCTCTGCTCAGCAGGGAGCCTGCTTCCTCCTCTCTCTCTCTGCCTGCCTCTCTGCCTCCTTGTGATTTCTGTCTGTCAAATAAACAAATAAAATCTTTAAAAAAAAAAAAACCAGTGAGACCGTTCCATCATTAAACACACCCTAGTATTATCTATTAAAATAATAAATCATTCTGCTACACTAGGGTTTGAAAGTCTTTACAGTAATACAAATTGAATTTATTTCAAATGGCTTCATAGAATTGATTAAGATGATCATAAAGCTTTCATTATTAATTATCAATGAATGGAGTTTCTAAGTCAAAGGATTCTTTTTTTTTTAAAGGATTCTTTTTTTAAAAAAAGGATTTTATTTATTTATTTCAGACAGAGAGAGACAAAGAGAGCATGAGCAGGGTCAGGGGTAGAGGGAGAGGGAGAAACAGACCCCCCAGCTGAGTGCAGAGACCGGGAGCTCAACAGGGGGCTCAAGGCAATGCAGGGCTCAGTCCCAGGACCATGAAACATGACCTGAGCTGAAGTCAGACACCTAATTGACTGAGCCACCCAGGCACCCCAGATTCTTTCATTCATAAATTAAGCCTTGCTTAGCCAAACTGTGTGTTTCTTGTAACACATTTTCTTCAAGTATATGTTGGAATTTTTTAAAGTTTATTTATTTATTTTTAGTAGTCTGCCCTCAAAGTGGGGTTCAAACTCATGACTCTAAGATCAAGAGTTCACATGGTCTTGCAACTGAGCCAGTCAAGTGCTCCAAAGTTAGACATTTTAAACTAAATCCACAAGTAAGATTTCAAAAGAGGGATGTTGTGAGTGTGGATATGTGTATGAGAGCCATCTAAGTCAGGTTTTGGATGTCAATGCATTAGCGTGGCCAAATAAATTAGGCAGATTTCTTTCCTCCTCTGTTCTTTAGAACAGCTTAAATGGCATTGGAATAATCTTTTCCAAGAGTGGCTATATTGATGTCAGTAAACTTCAGAACAAGGAAAATTACCAGAAATGAAGAGGAAAAAAACACTTTCCTTATAAAGGAGCAAAGGTAAGAATTACATTAAACTTCCCCTTAGAAACCATGTAATAAGAAGAGAAAGGAGGAAAATATTTAAAGAAGAGAAAGAAAAAAAATCTAGAATTTTGTGTCAAGTGCCATTATCCTTCAGCAATGAAGTAGAAATAAAGACATTCTCCCAAAAAAATAAATTAAATAAAAGGTGGGGGGATTTTGTTGCCAGGAAACATGCCTTGCAAGAAGTGTCTTTAAAAAGATCCTCAGAAATAAGGAAATTAATATGGTCCAGAAACTTGAATCTACCCAAAGAAAGGAAAAGCATTAGAGAAAGAAAAAACTAAAAGAAAATCTTTTCTTTTTCTTATTCTTGTTTGACTTGAGAGATTTAAAAAAAAAGTGTGTTCAAAATAATAACAGATTATATAATAATTACATAATACAATCAATAATATGTTAGATGATTAGATTAAATGTAAAAAGATATAATAATATACATCATAATAGATGATTAGAGCTTATGGAAAAGTGAAATGAATGACAACAACATTGTAAGAAATGGGAAGGAGGAGTTGGAAAGACTGGTATAAGGTACCTGTACTATCCATGAACTAGTACAGTGCTAATTGAAGTGGACTTAGATTAATTATAAATGTGTATGGTGAACTATAGGATAACCATTGAAAAAAAATTTTTTTTAAGATTTTATTTATTTGACAGAGAGAGAGATCACAAGTAGGCAGAGAGAGAGGAGGAAGCAGGCTCCCCGCCAAGCAGAGAGCCCAATGCGGGGCTTGATCGCAGGACCCTGGGATCATGACCTGAGCCGAAGGCAGAGGCTTTAACCCACTGAGCCACCCAGGCACCCCCAAAAATGTTTTTAAAGAAGTACAATTGATATGCTAAGGAAGGAAAGAAAATGGAATTATATAAATTCTTTTATTAAGCCAGAGAAGGCAGAAAATGGGTGATATACAAAACACACAGACACACAAACAACAAAAAACAAGAGAAATAAGAAACAAAGAACAAGGGTAATGAATAGAAATTAGTTATCAATATGATTGATACATATGAATCCAACTATGTCAATAATCACTTTATATGTGAATGATCTAAATAAAGCAATTAAAAGACAGAGAGTAAGTGTTATAGTAGGTAAAAAAAGAAAACTCAGCTATATGTTGTCTATAAGAAAACCACCTTAAGTATAAAAACACAAATGGAGGGGTGCCTGGGTGGCTCAGTGGGTTAAAGCCTCTGTCTTCGGTTCACGTCATGATCCCAGAGGCCTGGGATCGAGCCCCGCATTGGGCTCTCTGCTCACAGCAGGGAGCCTGCTTCCTCCTCTCTCTCTGCCTGCCTCTCTGCCTACTTGTGACCTCTGTCTGTTAAATAAATAAATAAATAATCTTAAAAAAAAAAAACCCAACACAAATGGATTTAAAAAAAAAGGGATGGATCAACAAATGATGCTGAAAAACTGTTAATGCTCATGCAAAACAATGAAGCTGAACCCTTACCTTACACCATACACAAAAATCAACTTAAAAGGATCAAAGACCTAAAACTATAAAACTCTTAGAAGAAAACAAGGATAAAGTCTTCATGAAATTGGATTTGACAAAGATTTCTTGGATATGGCACCAAACGCATAAGCAACAAAGGAAATATGAATAAATTAGACTACATCAAAATATAAAATTTTATGCATCAAATGATGCTATCGGGAGACTGGAAAGATGACACTCGGAATGGGAGAAAATATTTGCAAATCACTTACCTGATAAGAGAATAATATCCAGAATTCGATGGAGAGCTCCTAAGACACAAGTTAACAAACCAATTTAAAAGTGGGCAAGATACAACTGACACATAACATTACATTCATTTCAGGTGTAATATAATAATTCAATATTTGTATATGTTGCAAAATGATCACCACAATAAATCTAGTTAACATCCATTACCACACAGAGGTACAAATATTTTGCAATGAGAAATTTTAAGATCTATTCTATTAACAACTTTCAAATATACGATATGGTCTTACTAACTGTAGTCCCCGTGCTGTACATTACACCTCCATGGCTTATTTTATAAGAGGAAGTTTGTACCTTTTGACCGCCTTCACCTATTTCACTCACCCCATTCCATCCACCTCTGGAAACCCCCAATCTCTGCATCTTGTAGTTTGCTTTTAGGTTTTGTTTTTGGCCTGCTTTGCTTTAGATTCCACATACAAGTAAGATCATACAGTACTCATCTTTATCTGCCTAACCTATTTAGCATAAAGCCCTCAAGAGCCATCCATATTGGCAGAGATGGAGAAGTGGAGTAAGAGGGGGTAGTATGTCCACAGAAGTCACCGAGGCAGCCTCCGTGGAGGAGCAGAAGGAAATAGAAGATAAAGTGGCTAGTCTAGAGAAAGCCGAAGAAGCAAAAGTAAAAGCAAAATCCCCATCTAGCACAAAAGCCAGAGGTTCACATTTCTTAAGGAGACAATTGCAGAACAGACAAAACTATTTTGATTCTGGGAATTACAACATGGCTACAGCAAAAATGAACAAGCAACTTCGTGCTACAGTTCTGGACAAGACAGAGGTCTCTGGTGACCACAGTCCCACTCCACAGGACCTTCCTCAACAGAAACTATCCCTGTTGCTAGCAAGCTGGCTAGTGATTAAAAGAGCTAGAAAGAAAGAAAGAAAAAGAAAGAAAGAAAGAAAGAAAGAAAGAAAGAAAGAAAGAAAGAAAGA